>CAJVQA010002174.1:0-22738 GCA_910591915.1 Cetraspora pellucida
AACAGAAGAGTTAGAGTTGTTAGTTTTATTTTTTTTTAAAGGAGGGAAGTTTGTTTCTAGTTCTGCATTTTCTTTAGATCTTTCATTAGAGAGAGCTTGAGATGTAGCTGGTGTAGTTTGGATGTTTAGTTAAACTGGAGCCCTATAGAGATCCATCTGTGAAGGTAGCGGCACCAAGTCAGTATTAAGAAAAGTTTTGAAGTCTTGTAGTTTAGTGGTTGAGGTTCTTTGTCTTTTGATTATGTTGAATTAGACTTAGGCATTCTAAGAGTTTATTTTCTCTCTTTTCAAGTATCTTTTATTCTATTTTAATTAATATGTTTAATATTTTAGTACTGATTTTGTTTACTTTTTTGTTTTTTTAATGATTTACAGAAAGAGTTTTACTAATAAAACTTATTTATCTAGAGTAAAAGAACTCTTTATTTAGTAGTTATGTTCTGTATTGGTTAAGAATTTAAACATGTGTTGCTTTGTTTATTTGTTTGTTTATTCTAACTTATATGATTGTTTACTACATAATTTGTTTATATGTTGATCAATCAGCTTTTTAGGATCATAGTTTTTATTTTTCTAAATATTTTCTGAAAATTTTCAAAAAGCCTTTTAATATTTTGATAAACAGCTTCTCTAAGAAGTTGTTCTAGTAAACTTATGCTGTTTTTGAGTTTTTTTTCTTTTTCTTTAGTAGTAAAAAATCTGTTTCTTAAAGTAGTTTTTTAAGTAAACTTTAATGTATTCTTTTTCTACTTTTGCAAAATTAAGATTGGCAAAAAGAGTTGATTATTATTGACTTATTTACTTATTACTTATTTATTTATTTTTTTTTTTAATTTTAAGCAGTTATGCTAGTATTTTATTTAAATTCTTGAAACTATATACTTTTATAATTACATAGAATTTCTCAATACCTAAGTCTAGCATCACTTGGCTACCCAATTGATACCTAAGTGCAATCTGCTACACTATTTTAGTTAAAGATAAACTGCTTATCTAACTACCTAAAGCTGTATCAGAAGGGTCTTTTCCCTTCTGTAACAAGCATATCAATTGTCTTCCAAGTTTCTTTCTTCACTAAATTTAATTTTTCTACTTTTTTTTTTTTTTTTTTTCTTTGCCAGTTTGTCTTTCTTTATTTTTTTCTCTGGTTTTTTTTTATTCAAGCACCTTTCTTCATTTTGCTTGTTATATTGATTTTTTTTTCCTATTTCTATACTTTTTCACATTGGACTTTTTATATTTGGTTATAAAATGTATTTCATACTGTTCTTGTTACTATATCTATGCATTTTTGTGTTGTCTGTCTATTTGGAATCTGTTCAAGTTTTTTTCCAACCTCTGTCATGACTAGTTCTTTTATCATTGACCTTCTGTTTATAATTTTCTTTGCTTTTGTTTTTTAAAATAATGCTTTATATAGAACTAGAGATAAAATTCTGTCTTTTTTACTTTCTTTAAAGCTGTTCTATACCATTGCTGTTGCTACTTTTTGAATTCTCTTTCACAAGCTTTTTTGTTCATTGCAGCTTGCTAAGTATGCTTAAGTTTTCTTTTCACCTTTTTGACAAACTTGGCAGTCTGTTACTATATAAATCTCTGATCTTTTTCTATTTAACTTTTCTAGTATTGGTAGACTGTCTATTATGCATTTGATCACTGTTGCTCTTCTAGTACTAAATTTTCTTATTGTACAGTGTACATCTTTTGTTCTATTTATTTCTTTTCAAAAACTTGACCAATTATGTTGTGTATTTTCTGTTTCTAGTTCTAATGTTCAGATTAGATTTGTTTCTCTTCAACTGGCTCCAATTTTGGCATTTGTCACTATTTTGCAAAGAAGTCTTGTTGGTATATAAACCTTTTTGTTTTTCTATTTTAAGTGATACTCTACTCTCTTATACTTGATCTTCTTTGCAGATATTGTCTTATCACATGCTGCTTCTTTTTTTACAAATACATCTACTCTGTTATTCTATTTATCATACTGTGGCTTTTGACTTTAACCAGTTCTATTTTGATGTTTTTGCTTTTGACTAGATCTACAATGTTCATTAGCCACATCATGTTTTTTTTTTCAAAACTCTGACATTACTTGCATCTTGAATTGCTTTGCTAATATTTCTTAATGCTGCTAGGCTGTCTGTATACACTTCTATAGTTTTCTTTTCTAGTATTGTTAAAATTGCTAACTATATTGCTGCTAGTTTAGCTGTTGTTACTAAAGACCAACCTTTGAGTCTCAATGCCATCTTTTGTTCTGGCTAATTTCTTTTGTTCCCAACTTGTACCTAGCCTATACTTATCTTTCTAGACTATTTTTACCTTTTTTTCTAAATAATGCACCATCTGTATAACAGATATACTTGTCTTTGTTTCTTGTTATATTTCTCATAAGAGCTTCTATTAAGTAAATTGTAATCTTTCTTTTGAATTTTTGTTTTTTAATTAGTTCTATCTCTAATCTTTCTATGTGTTCTAACCTAGTTAATTCTCTTTCCTTTTCTCTCTATTCTCTTATTGATCTGTTTTTTAGCAATTGTTTTATTATTGTATTGATCTTGTTGTTATTTTTTCTAGTAGTGTTTTTGGAATTTCTTTAGTACTATTGCTCTATCTTATTAATCTTTTGCATGTGTTTGTTGTTTGTTCTGATCTGCTTTTGCAACCTTTGCATTTTCTTATTTCAGTGAATGTCTTGTCTTCTATTTTTTTGTAGTAATCAATGCTCTATTAAGACTTTTTTTTCTTCTTTAGTACTTTGCTAAGATGCTGGTCATGCTTTAGTTTATATACAATCCACTCTTTCTTTCTTCTGTCTTCTAATATTATCATCCAGTTAATCATCAATACTTGGGTATTAAAATTACTAATTTTGAGATAGTCATATATTTTCTTGCATGTTTGTGTTATTAACACTTTTCCTTCTATTTTACTGAACTATTTGGTTTTTTTTCCTTTGTATGACAGCTTTTGAAAGCTTTTGAGCTGTCTTTATATGATTAGGTTCTTACCTTTTATATCTATAAGCTGATTCAGGTAAAACAAACCTTATTTATTTATTGTACAATCATTTGCTATTCAGGTTTTGGTTTCGACTAGGTCTCTTATTTTTATTCTATATTTATATACTTTCTATAAGCAATTTTCTGTTTTAATATTTATTCCTATCTCTTTTGTTTTAACTATTGTCTGGCAAGCTAGATTGTATCTTCAAAACTTTGATTCTTCTGGTCTTTTTTTAGTGTCTCATATATCTTTTGTTAAGTCTGTTTTTGGCATTTTTGAGTTATTCTAAGTCTTGTTAGATTACCTAGGCTATCTTTCCTATTAAGTTTTATGAATAAACTACTTATTTGCTTTGTCACTATCTCTTAACTTAGTGATTTACAGTTTCTTAAAGCTTTGTGCTCTATTATATAATTGTTTGTAGTTTTTATTATGTTGTATTTATGTTTTGCCAAACAGATTATTGGTTGGTAGATCTTATCAATCATCTTTTTTGACATCTTTGTTAACTGTAAAAGATAGCTTAACTTTGAGATTATTACTGTATTATTTATATATATAATTTGGCTCATTGCTTTTTTGCAGACTAGTGACTCTTTTATTTTACTGTTTAGTCAGATTTCTAATAATCTTACAATTTTGTTTTTTGGCTCTTCTGTTATTCTGCTCTGCCTGAAAATAATTTCTCTGTTTTTTTTTCTCTGTCTAAAATTTATTACTATAAGCTTTGACTTATCTTTATTTATTTCAATATTATTAAATTTAAAGAACTTCTTTGCAATTTTAAGAATTTTCAACAGTTGTTCTTTGCTGTTTGTAATTCATATTGTTCATCTGCATATGCAATTGCTACTTGTTTATGTTTTGTAATACAATTAATGGCTGTATCTTTTGATATTTCTTGCTCTACTATATAGCCTAGCAATTTATCTTTTTTAGCAATAGATTGTAGAAAAGTCATCAAATTAGTAAAAAAATTACCTTTTTCTGATCTATTTCATCTCCTGCTATTATTTCTTTTATTAAACTATAAGCTGTAATCACCTTAAGTTGATGTTTATGAAAGAGATTGATAATGTATTTTATTGTTTTTTTGTGATAACTTGACTCTTTTTAGTGTCTACTCTAAGCTTTTTAGAGGAACTAAGTTAAAAGCCTTCTTCATGTCTTGCAAAAGTATTTATATTTCTTTATTCTTCTTTTGTGCTTCTTTCATTATTATATTTAGCAAGTGTATTGGTTGCTTTGTTGAGTTATCAGGCAGATCTGCATAGTTTGGCCCTTTGAGTATTTTTTTTCTATAAATATCTTGGCTAGCCTTTTTGTTAGCATTTTTATAACTAATTTTCTAAAGATCCTAATTAGTGCTATTGGTCTAATATTGTTCAAGTTATACTTCCAGTCTTTGTCTTTTGAGATTGAATAGACTTGTGTGATTTTTCATTTTATTGATAATTCTTCTTTTTCTAAAACCAAATTTGCAAAGGCTTTAAAAATTTTTTATAATTTCTTTTTTGTTCATTTTATTAATATATAGCTTATGCTTAATATTTCTGGAGCTGTGTTGAATTTGAGTTCTCTTATTGTGTCTATTTATTTTTTATCTTTTATCTTTTTTTCTAATTTACTGTACTAAGACTTATTAATCTATTTTTTTGAATTGTATATTTCTTTTTATTCTTCAGGCATTTTTTTTAGTTTGGTTTTCTATTTTCTAAATTGATTTTTGAAATAACTTGCCAAACTACTTAAAACTGCTTTAGGTTCTGTTATTAGTCTGACATCTTTTCTATCTTAAACTACAAATCTGTCTAAGATTATCTTCTTGTATGGTTTGTTTAATAGACTAGCTATTATTTGTCTTTGATTTGTTTTAATTATTTCATATCTTTTATTTATATTTTCTTCTATCTGCTTTTTTTGGTTTTGTTCTTATTCCTCTTTTCTTCTGTTTTTTGGAATTTTTTGCCAATCTTTTAAATCATCTATCTAGGCTTTTGATGATTGCTTATGTAGCTTTGATAAGTTTGCTTCTACTTCTTTGCTTATATTTTTGAGTCTAAGATTTATTTCTTTTTTTTTTCTTTTTCTATCTCTTGGTTTCTTTTTAGTTTTGTTTTTTTGATTATTTGTTGTAGTTTGATTGCTTGTCTGCATTGCTATGATTTTTTCTAGTGTTGTTTTTTGTTTGTTTTTGTATTAAATATCATCTTTTTTGAAATTTGTTTATTTGCTGCTTCTATTATGGCTTCTTCTATTGTATTTTACATATGGTTTATTACTTTTGTGCTAAAGCTACTGCTCACTTTATTATCTTATAGCTGCTTCAGCACTTTTTTTCATTCTAGTTAAACTTGGAGCTCTCTTGCTTATTTTTCCTAATCTTCTTGTTTAGCTTTTTCATATAAATATATTATTCTTATTTGTTCTTTACATTTAACTTTTGCATTAATATAGTTTGCTATTATATGCTCTAACCATATAACTGTTGTCAGTATCTCATGATCACTGTCTGTTATATCTTTTGCTTTCTCTATATTGGCTTCTTAAAAGCTTGCTGTGATTAACTCTAACAACTAGATATAATCAATTCTTGTTGCTGCTTCTTGGTTGGACTATATGTATGTTTTTTTATTAGATACAAGTATCTATATAAGTCTGTGAACTTCTGTTTTTTAAGCTATTTGAAGATTGGCAGCTTTTTGTAGTTTCTTGATTATGGATATTGTCTATCTAATATATTGTTATTTGTATAATTAAAATCTCCAAGTATGATTACTTCTGTATTCTTCTTTCTTTTATTACTACTTCTACTATTTTCTGCTGAATTCTCTTACTGATTAATTTATCATTTAGTAGAATGTATATCTTAATTACTACTAGTTCTAGTTGTTTAAAATATAGCCTTACTTCTATTATATATTCATTAAATCTCTTGACTGCTTCAACATGTTTTTTCTAGGTTTCATCTATTAGAATTCCAATACCTGATCTTTTTTTCTTATCAGATACTGTGCTAATCCAGTATTCTTTAAATCTTGTACTAAGATTGTATAACAATATTTTCTCTTCTTTTTCTATAATATTTATTTCTGTTATTCCTAAGATTGCTATTTCATCTTCTTCTGCCCAGCTTAGCAGATTTTCTAATTTCCAGCCTCTGGTTTTGAGTCTATTAACATTGTGACAGACTAATTTTATTTTTTTTCTCTCTTCTTTTCATTTTTCTTTTAATTGCTTGTATCTTGTTTTTGTGTTTTTTGCTTTTTCTTTACTTTTTTTTTTCTTTCCTTTTCTTGGATTAGGAGATTCTTCTTTATATCTTTCTTTAAAAGCTTTTCTCTTCTTGTGTAGAAAGTCTCTGATCTTCTCATTCATATTTATGATTTCAACTGAAGTGCCCTTAGAAGTGATTTGCTAGGCCTTTCTTAGCTATGTCTCTTGTCTTTTTTAGTTTTTCTAATTTCTTTCAGATTTATTCTAAGATTTTCTTTATATGTGACTCTCGATTTTGTTTTTGTGCTTTGAGATCTTCTGATCTACTTTCTGTGTCTTCCTTTTTCTTTTCCTTTGCATCTGTATCTCTTGCTTGGTTTAACCTATGTCGATTCTAAGTGTTGCTTCTTTCTTTTGATAAATTGAATTCCTAACTTGAGTTATCTTTGATTCTATTTTTATTTATGAATGTTTTATTTCTTTGTCTTTTTTTGCTATTTATATTCTCTTTTCTAATAAAGAATTGGCTGTATTTGTCCTAGCTTCTTTCTCTCTCTTCTTTAAGACTTTCTTTTCTTTCTGTTATTCTTCTTTCTTCATTTACCTAATATACTTGAAAGTTGTTGTACAAAATCAGTTTTGTTTGAGCTGTATTCATTTCTTCTTCTGTTGCAAACATTATCATTGCTGTTCTTCTTTAGTTTCTATTTCTGTTTGGTGCAATGTAAACTAACTTTGCTTCTTTGCTTCTTAGACATCATAACAGTAGGACTTCTAAGATATTTCTGAATAAGTCTATTAACTTTGCTATATATTTCCTTTGGTTTTTTCTTGCTTTGTAGTTTTCTTTTTCTCTAGTTACACATACTAGTTTGTTGTTGTTGACCAGTATGATCCAATGGATGTCTACCTTTCTGGTTTCTTCTAGTTGCACTATTGCTAGAGCTTTGTACATTAATTTTTTAATTCTTACTATTTGGGTATTCTTAAATCTTCTACAAATATATTTTAGCTCTTTTTTGTTAATATCTGATGGCAAATTCCATATTGTTAAGCATTCATTGTCTTCAGACTTCTTATCAATTTCATTGTAATTTATGTCTGCTTTGGTCTTATCATCTTCCTTATTGTATATTTTTCTTTTAGTTTTCATTATAATGTTTCTTCTTTTGTAATGTTTTTTGTTATGTACTTTTTGTTTTCCTTTTATGTCTTCTCTTTCTTTTGATATTAGTTTGTACCAATCACTCTCCTTTCTGCTAATTTTTTGTATTGCTTTGTTTCTGCCATATTTACAATCAAAGTTTACTTCAATTCACAAGTTTTCTCTTTTAAAGACTTCTTTGATTTCTTTAATGTGTTTATTGTCTTTTAGTGATCATCTAATAAATTTTATAAATTTTTTTGCATTGTATCTGGCACATTGTGTACTGAAATATTGGCAAGTAAGCTATTATTTCAATTACAGTTTCTTCTATTTGGTGCCCATATACTGTCTTCAAGTGGTATTCTAATTATGTTAATTTCTTTTTCAATTTTTAAATTTTTTTTTTGTTTAGTTGTTTTTTCTTCAATCACATCTTGTATTGCATTTTTGGCTACCTTTGTTATATTTTGTTCTTGCTCTTTTAGCTGTTCTTTAATTTTTTTTTTTAGATGGGTAGCTGTATTCCTGTTTGTCTGCTATTAACAAAACTTACCTCTGCATCTTCTTTTTTTTTGAACAGTTGTAGCATCTTTTTGTAATTCTTTGCTGTTTAGCTTCTTACTAACTATATTCTTTCCTTGTGTTGCTTCATACAGATCTTTTTGTTTTTTTTCAATCACTATCTGTTATTGATTTTCTTTTTCTTCTCTTACTGCTACCTTTTGTGTTTACTTTACTAAATCTAATTTATTCTCTGGCTGTTCTTTTTCAGTTTTTTGCTATTATCTCCCTTGCTATTCACAAAAAAGCTATCTCATTTGTATCTTGTCTAGTAAGCATTGCTACAATTCTATTCTCTTTATTTGGCACTATATATGTTTTGCTAGCTTTGTTAAAAAAATATTTATTATGTATATTGCTCAATGCCCAATATATTTTTCTTATACAGATTGCTTTTATATTTCTTCTATACTCTTCAGACAAACTTTTATCTATTATTATATTTGTTTTTTTCTAGAATATTCTTCTATTTATTGCTGTGCATTAGTTTGTTTATTTTGTATATAGTCATTTGCACATATTTGTTGTTGTTGCTTAATATTTTATATAGCTTTTGTGCAATATAAACAGATCTACTTTCAAGGTCAGATGGCAATTCCCATAGTTGTTGTTTCAATGCTAAAATTTTTTTAAAAAACTTGCTTTTCTTTTATAACTGCTCTAATATTACTGTGTTCTCTTTAGTTTCTAAGCTCATTTAGTATACTTTTTGTTGCTACTTCTTTTAGCTTAGTACTGCTTAAATGATTTCTTATTGGTATTTGTGAGAAAACTCTGTTTTTCTTTTTTATTGATTTTGTATCAAAATGATCATTGAGAAAAGTGATTGATTTTCTTTACTAATTACTTATTATTTTATTAATTATTATTTTATTAATTATAAAAACTTAGTATAAAAATTAAAAAAATTCGATTACATTTAATATAAAACTTTATTATTATTATTATTATTATTATTTACAAAATATTATAAAAATATCTTTAGCTTTTTTTTTTCCTTAATCTCTTTTACAACTTCTAGACCTTATTTTCTAAATTTGCAACCTGAACTTGTAGCAAATTTCTTTTTATAACTACCTACTTGCAGATAGTGCTTCATTGTTATTTTTGTTGGATCATCTCAAAATTTGGTAAAGATTTTTTACTTGCTTCAGTCTCTAAATTTGCAACTTGATTTTAAAAAGAGAACAAATGAATAGAAATTACTTAATTTTTGGTTCAGTAAGATATCTATAAAGCAAAAAGTTAGAATATATATTCTAAATAATATACTTAAAATGATAAAAAAAAAATTATTAAAAACAATTAAATGTTGGTCATTATCTAATTGCAAGAAAAGAAAAAAGAAATAATAAAAGAGAAATTGTTTATTGAGACCAAAACAGATTATCTGCCTAGCTTATTTAAATAGATAACTAGCCTTATTTTAAAGTACCTTAATATTAGGCAGAACAAGTTTACAGTCTAAAAAGTATATATACCTTAATGAAAAACAGCAAATAAAAAGATAAGTTTATCAACAAGAAAAGTTTTTCAACAAAGAAACTAAAAAAAAAGAAAAGAAGATAAAAAGTTTTGTAAACTAAAATATAGGAAAAAGTAGATAAAATAAATAACAAAAACAAATACAATAAAAAATTAGAAGGAGTGTGGTGACCTAGTAAAGTGGATAGGTTGTCAACCCTTAAGTGGCAGGTCTAAGGTTCAATTCTCACAGATGACAAATTTTGGAAATTATATCTGTATTATAGTAACTGTCTCTTGCTAATCAGTTGGGTTTTGTGCATCTGTAATCTTAGGTACACCAAGTTAGATCCTACCTGACATTGGAAGCTCGGAGCATCTATGCGAATTATAATATTACACAGTATATGTACATAGAGGAATGTAAAACTGGTGTCATATAAAGCTTTAGTCAAACCCATGATAAGATCACTAGGTGTAGAAGGCTAAGAAACCAAAAAGACAGAAACTCACTTGAAAATTCTGAGTAAAAAGATAGCACAAACTTTCAATAGTGCCATTGGACTGATGAAAGTCTATGAAACACCTTCATAGGAATTGTAGAATAAACTGGATGACAAAGATGTATAGAGAAGCATATGACCAACCAGGCTGCCAGAATTGCCAGAGAAAAAGAATACATAAGTATACTATACTGGGCCATCTGAATTGGGAGTCTGGGGAGTCAATTAGTTCCAAGTTGTGGCTAGTAGAAGATGATGAAGAAGAAGTCAAAAAGATGGGTACCAGGGTTTGGGTGAACTTTACAAAAGTAACAGCAGTTTAAGGAATAACCCTGACTGCAAGTATTGGTCTCAGCTATAGTATCAAATCAAGTTAGTGGTAAAAGGGAATATGGCTCACTCTGGTAGGTTTACTTTGAGAATAAAAATAGTCTAAGGATTATAGTTCTATGATTAATAGTGAATAGATCCAGGTCTGTAACCTAGTGAAATTAATACTAGAATTAAATTAGAGGGTTTAAATGGAACACCTAAGCAGAGGTGTTAGGTATGGCAACTGGTAGAAAACCCTCAGGCAGATTTCTTAAATAGGTAATATAGAAAAGTTACATATGTAGTCAGCTGTACACTCATCTAATAGTTCATTATAGATACATCTATATAAACATATACCTGTTATAAGTATTAATAAAAAGCTCAGACCAAAGAGGTCACCTTAATACTAAAAAAAAAAAAACAAAAAAAAACAATAGAAAATTAGAATTTTATTGATAGACAAAGAATAATCATAACAGAAACAATATAATTACTAAATTTAGAAATAGATGAACCAACCAAAATAAAGTTACTAATTTTAGACAAATTAGTAAATAAGATTTAGACATCTTACTTTTTAAGAGGAAAAAAACACAAAGAATATTATAATTACAAAAATAAAATAAAATAGACATGTAGTGATAAAAATTTTGCCAAAATTTTAAAATAAAGAATTATTTAATATATATTATAAACAATGTAGTCATAAATAGAATACAAAAAAAAAGTATATGTAATAAAATTTAGTTACTATTAAGTATAAAACAGCATAGATTAAACAAAATTAATAAGAGACAGCATGGATTAAACAAATTACAAATTACTGAACCAAAGATTACTTGGCATAGAAGTGTAAAAAGAATTTTAATAGATATAAAAAAACCAAAAAAATACCTTTCTTTAATATTAATTTTCTTTATAGTTTTGAACTAAACCTCTAATAATCTTAATAACAATAACTCACTATAGAACCTACCAACATAGATTATTTTATAAATTTATTACAAAGTCCTTGAATTACAGGACCTCTATGAACAAATATAACACCCAGATACTATTATTTATAATGCCAATAGTATCAATTTTATTCTCAAAATAAAAATCTTATACATGTTGTTAACAATCTGTAATGATGATCTATTAACAAAAATAAAAATAGATCTGCTTAACAATGCACTAAGTTAGATTTTTCCTATAACAGTACCAATGATCATTACATCAATATGGGAAAATTACTATACTAAAATTACTAATATATATCAGTTAGTTGTCTGCCTTTTTAATTATAACCAAATATACTATTTAGCTTATAGCTATTTTTTAGAAGTCTTATTAATAAATAAACTAAATTATAACAAATCTATAAAGACAAGTAGAATTAAGGCCTGGACTAGAACCTATTGATTGTTCAAAACTATTAGTTATGAACAAATATATTAAACAAAGAAACTGATTCTAAAACATATTAGTAATATGAATAGAGTTAAATTTAATCAATTGGTTGACTTTTGTAAATGGTACAAAAGTCGTGAGAATTTTGTAGAATAAAATTCTTAAGAGGAGAAAAATGTTACAAAGTAGATTTTAGTATAATATATTATATAGTAGTATTAGTAGTTATATATATATTTATTATTGTATTTTAAATCTTATATTTATTATTAGTTATTAATTATTAGTTAATTGATAGTTATATTATATAGTAGATAGATAAAAAGATCTTAATTAACTATTAGAAATGTGGTGCAATTATATAATACTGAGTAACATCTATGATATTACTATTATCTTATAAACTCCAAATACCCTTATACAAGTCTCATATATCCTAGTACCAAATTACTATACCAAGTACTGAAGTACAAGAATCCCAAATATTCTTAACATAAACTTCAGATGTTTTTACACAAATTCTAAATATTCTTGTACAAATTCCAAGTACTTTTATATAGATTCAAGTGCTTAAATACAAGCTCCAAGTGTTTCAAGTATAAATGACAAATAATATAAACAATATCCCCAGTTGTCTTTGCATAGTTTCTATTACTTAAAATACAATATCATCTAATGTTATTTGAACTTCTATTATCCTAAATATAGTACGTATCAAGTAATGTTACTCAAATCTTCATTAATCTTTGCTAGATAAAAAAATATATAAAGAATATCTTTTCTTCTTACCTGCCAATTCTAAGTTTCTATACTTTGACCTAAACCTTCTTATCTTTATTTCTAACTTGTAAAAATGAAATTCCTTCTTTAAAATAATTTCTATAAGCAAAATTGTCACTATATGTTTAGTTAATAAAATTAATCTATATACTGTTACTATCTTGAACTGTTTGCCTACTGCTGTGTAGTAAAATAAACTACTACACCTCCATCCTGTATATATTTGCAATAGTTAATCACTATACCAGAAGACCTAGTTACTTGGTTGTATTGTACCAAGAAGGCTACAACCCTGTAACAGAATATCACTAATTAATAAAATTGTCAGTTTGGCTAAACAATTAACTACTCATTAAAAAAACCCTTTATAACTTTAAAAAGATTTATTAAATAAATTTTTATTTACAAATTGGTAAAGTTTTTCTTGTATTTTTAGTAACAATCAACATTTTATTATTATATAACTTTTAATAAAATAGTTAATTTTTTTATATTAACAATATGAATATTAATTTAGAATTATATATTGAATAAATTTACTTTAGCAAACGGATACGTACCAATTAAAGATAGAGTTAGGATTGGGATTAGAATTAAGGCTAGAAATAAGGTTTTTTATCGTGCTAAACATTTTTACTTAGTGTGACTATTTAAACCATTTTTGAATAAGATGGTTACGTTAGCCAGGAGGCAATTAGTACGTAACACATCTGATTTTCACTAAATATCATATACGTATTGAGATAATGCACATATGGATATAAAACACACTATGAACATACGTGCGTACGTATGTACGTAGGTTTTTTTTCGGTATTATGTTTTAAGAGTTACCGTCACTTGCAATGCACGATTCAAATTTAGGAATGATAAAAGTGATATTCATTGTGATTCAGAATATGGCTTTATCTAAGTAAGATGACCAAAAGAGAGAGTGATAGTATTGTATACGTAGCAGTAAATAATTCTAATTTGCATTCACTTTTTCAATAAATTTAATTAAAAACGCGTTAGCGTTAAGTATATCTTGCGCACCCGTGATATGCCGATCCTTAATATTCCGAGATCTTGCGTCATGTCCAATATCGAATTAATGAGCCAAAAAAAAAAAAAGTTTCACCAAAAAAAAAAAACCTTACTGAATGTTTCGTATAGTTAAAAATAATAAAACTTAGTACTAAATAATAAAAGTCGGCAATATTTACACTTGCCAGAGATTATACTGGTATCATCTGATTTAATTCGTGTACATTAAGCTAAACGCTTTACGAGTTTGATAATGTCTTACACTAGCGTGGCCCGCGCGTACGCCAATGTTAATCAGTGTATGCCTCGGGAGTACTGGGATTATGGTAGGTGTCTTGTTTTCCAAGATTATAGATTCATTATACCGGAAAGAGGTGGTATAAGTTTTAACTTCGTGTCCATTGCTTACAATATTCATCACAGATAACTTGCAGGTTTCTTGGGGGTAACGTGTCTTTGTTTTTAACTTTCGTATTTTAAGTATTGGTTTTCAGATACATACGAGATCTACCATAAGCCCGTTTGGATATACGCATCCTTCGTTAATTGAAGATTTTTTGTGATTCTTAAACTTTAGCGTACAAGACAATTATGAAATAGTGCGTAAGATTGGTCGTGGCAAATATTCTGAAGTGTTTGAGGGAGTTAATATCATGAACAACGAGAAATGTGTAATTAAAGTCCTAAAACCGGTAAAGAAGAAAAAGATCAAGAGAGAGATTAAGATTTTACAAAATTTAGCTGGCGGACCAAACATTATTTCACTTTTGGACGTCGTGAGAGATCCTCAGGTAAAATGCTTAAGGATATAGATATGGTTGCTAATGCATAATTTAAGTTAGGTAACTAATGAAAATTTTTTTCTTTTTTAGTCTAAGACGCCGTCTCTTGTTTTCGAATATGTTAATAACACAGACTTCAAAGTGTTGTATCCCAAATTTACTGATTATGATGTACGCTACTATATATTTGAACTTTTGAAGGTATACGATTTTGTTCTAGTTTAGTCGTTGGAAATGCTTATAATCTCTCATTTATGTTCATTCCGAGGTTTCAATTGTTACATAGGCGTTAGATTATTGTCATTCCAAAGGGATCATGCATAGAGACGTAAAGCCACATAATGTAATGATCGATCATGAAAAGCGTAAGGTAAGTTTTTGGATTTTTTTGTTCACTTTAAATAATATTATGGCTGATGCTGAAACCTAGCTGAAGCTGAAACTGATCCAATAAAACTAATTGATTGACCACTAATTAACCACTCAGATGCAAATAATTTCAGCTTCAGCTAAACTTCTGCGTCAGCACTATAAATATAAACATGTATTAGATAAGTTATTAATTTTATTTCATTGGGCATTAGTTGAGACTTATAGATTGGGGTTTAGCAGAATTCTATCACCCAGGGACCGAATATAATGTACGCGTTGCGTCTAGATATTTTAAAGGGCCAGAATTATTAGTCGATTTTCAAGAATATGATTATTCTCTTGATATGTGGAGTTTGGGTTGCATGTTTGCCAGTATGGTAAGACCGTATATATAACAATTAATTTTGCTTGCGTGCGTCGTTCTAATCTAATAAAGCGTCAACTAGATTTTTCGTAAAGAGCCTTTTTTTCACGGACATGATAACTATGATCAATTGGTAAAAATTGCTAGAGTACTTGGCACAGATGAGCTTTTTGCATATCTTGATAAGTACGACATAGAATTGGATACTCAATATGATGATATTTTGGGAAGGTATTATATTTAATCATATGTAGTTCATTTATTTATTCCTACATTTCCTTCATTTATATATTTGGCATGCACCTTTTGGCTAGGTATCCACGAAAACAATGGAATAAATTTATCACTAGCGAAAATCAAAAATTTGTTTCCAAGGAGGCCATTGATTTTCTTGACAAACTATTGCGATATGACCATCAGGTTGTTTTTCATAAATAACTGTAAAATCAAGTTGCCGAAAATTAATTGATACCATTATTTGCTTTACTATAGGAACGACTGACACCCCAAGAAGCCATGGAACATCCTTATTTTGGTAAGTAATTATCCGTAATTTCAAATAAGAGTTTTTACTTAAACAAGGTAAATGACACATCACTTTCTGTTAATAGATCCGGTAAAACAAGTCGACGGTAATGGAACTCGGGCATAGGTCTGGCTTCACTATAGTAGAAAGTTACATTTATATATCTTACAGATTAATTTTTAGCTTAAAATCACGTGATAAAAACTCAACTAAAATTATTCGTACACATATCGAATAAACTGTCAAAATTCCATCAACTTGTATTAATATTAACGAATATAAATTAAAATCAGACATTTTTTTTAAAGATACATTAAAAATCCGATAAATATTTTTCAGAAAAAAAATGTATGTACGTACATAATGTTTTTTCTTTGGTCATGAGTCATTCATTATTCTAACAATGATTAATGGTTTTGAAAAAGAAAGAAGTGTATCTACTTACATTAAATTACTAATAGTTATCTATATTCTGTGCTGTTCGTACTATTTTATTGATCCAAAATGTCTCATTTATCATGAATTAAAAAAATATTCTAAATTTTTGCAGTGACATTATATCGATCCTGCTTCAGGAGCAATTTAAAAAAAAAAAATGCGATTTTGTTTGGAGTGAAGACAATACTTATATGCCCTGTTGTACGTATGTACGTATATCAACTTTGAAATATTCTATTGTATCTTTGTTAATCGAAGGCGATCCCATTTACATTATTAAAGAATTCCGGAGTCATTCACCAATATAGTATATTCCGATGTTGAAGCATCGGGAAAAAATTCAATTGGGATATAATGTATAATAATGTTTCTTTTGATTTATACCTGGACAATATGTATATATATGCGTTAGGGAAAACCGTACTTATTTGTTTTATTCAACTTGTGTAGGGCTATCATTCACAAGTTTTCGGCATTCATGACGAGTTGACACCAGGGTTGTTAAATTACCGGTAAATTACCAACAAATTGCCAAAAACATGAGTAATTTACAGGTAATTTACGGTAATTTATGTAAATTAACAACCCTGGTTGACACCCTTCAAATAATTTTTTTATTCAATTGCGTGTGAATCTGCTGAACAGCTCTTGATAACTGTCAAAATTTCTTTGTTCAACTATATAATATAGAGTTCAAGCTAAATAAACGAATCAATCGGTTTAAAAAAGCATATACGTACACGTCACTTGTTATACCGACATCTGGATATAACGATATCATAGCAAAATCTTTATATGCCGACATTTTTTTTCAAAATTTTAATATAAAATGTCGGTATAACTCACTGTATCGACATTTTGAGAATTTTTACTAATGTCTCAAAAATGTCGATGTAACCAGAGTGACATGTATTAATGCCGCGAAGTGGCAACTCATTTTCAGAAATTTCACTTTACAGATAGAGATAGATTAGTGGAGCAACTAAAATTAACAGTTTGACCAAAGTTCTGGGTCGGAATAGGCTCGGAGCTAGGCCGGCGTTAAGCAATAATACCAGTCAACTATACTACAGCAAAATTATCATCTGGGCTGCCGTCAATAGAAATCAAGCAGATTGACAATTTTAAAAAAAACCAATACCTTAACTTTCGCTACTCATATCTTGATGAATTTCAATGCTATTTTCATGATTGAATGGTCAAAAGAAAGCTTAGATCTTAAGCTTTCATTTGACTATTCATTTATAAGATTAGCTTCAAAATTCAGTGAAATATTAACAGTGAAATTAAGGCATTAACTTTTTTTAAAAATGTCAATCTGCTTGATTTCTAGCCCATCTGGTCAGTTTTAGGGTCGTGTTACATCACGTTATACATCAAGTATCAGATTTGCAAAAGTGTCGTTAGTATTATTGCATTGTTTGATTTAAATGTACGATCCAAATTAAAAATTTGAAAATTTAATCTCGGAAACTAATATTATATGTTCAAAATTACATAAAATTTTAATTTATCAAAGTTTTTTTTTTTTAAAAAAAAGAAATGTTTATTCTTTATTTTTTTATTAATTAGTTAATTTATATATGTGAGGTACATGTTGAATAAATTAAGTCAGGGAAGATAAAGGTAAAAGTTATTTTACTCTTGATCTTTTCTTTGCTAAAATAGTTGGTAAATCTGTAGTCTATGATAAGATGATTAAGAGAAGATTGTTTATGAGTAATATAACGATGTATTTTTTCATTTAATAAAAAAAAAATGGTTTAGTTTTAGTTAATATTAAAGATTATAATAATGTTGAAATTGAGAAGATAAAATCATATTAGATTGTTTTAAAAAGAAGTTAGAGTTCTTTATATATTGCAAAAATAATATTATAATAAATAAAAAGAGTATATTTATGTTTGTGTTTGTTATTTTTAAATAATACAAAAATGTTGTTAGTTATTAGATCTAAGATTTGCTTATTAATATGATTCAAGATAAAAATTTGAGTGAAATTATTTTTATTATAACTAGATATTTTTAAGTTGTTTAAAGTTTTATACATTATATGTATTATTAAAATTATAAGGTATAAGTAATTTTAAAAACAAGATAAGAAGTATATAATATTTTCAAATGTATTATAATACCTAAAACAGAAGTAATTTAGATGTTTGGTAATGTTTTTCTAGTAAAAAAGAAGATAAGTAGATAATTTATCAAATAGTAGTTTGATTTAAAGTTTTTTAATATAGATAAAGCTGAATCAATTATTAAGTTCAAAGATATTTTTTTATATAATATATGTTGTAAGGTTAAAGATTAATTAATATTGTTTTATAAAGTGTATTAGTAAAAGATTTATTGTTAATAAAATTAAACTATTCTGTTTATAATTTTATATATTTGTTTTATTATAGTTTTTAATAAGTATGTATATAGGTTACTAAGAAGTTTTAAGACAAATTAATTATATTAAAATTTTTGTAATATAAAGTTTAGTAAAAAAATATTTTGAATTTTTTTTTGGATTTAAAGTTTTTTATTATAAGTAATTGTAAGTGTATAATTATATATTACTGCTTTTAGTACTAAAAAAAGTAAATATATTACTACTTATTTAATACAAAATAATTTTATAGTTGAATAGATTGTATAAAAATAATTAGATCAATAAGCAAGAAGTTATTAGTATATATTTTTATATTAAGATGAGATTTGCAGATATAAGCATAAAAGTTAACAAAATTATTAAAGTATTTAAATAAAAAGACCAAAGGTTAATAAAACAGTCAAAAAAGATGTAAAAGTATTAAAGATGATATTTTACTACTATACAAGCATTGTTTTTTATATTTTGTTGACTATTTGTTATATGAAGTATTGTAATTTTTTAATTGAAATTAGCTTTTATTAATGTATCTCAAAGTAATATTGGAGAGTTAATAAAGATACAAATAGGTTTAACTAAGTTTAAATATATTTTTTAATTATAAGATGAAAGTATTATAGATAAGTTAGAGCTAATACATTTTTAAAATCATCTAAATCAATATAGATCTTTTTTTTACAATCTACTTTAAGATTATAAATTGGTTTTATTATATTAAAGTAATAATATTTAGATAAATAAGTCTTGTTTTTTAGTATGCAATTTTGGCAAACTATTAGTATAATATCAAATTTTAAGATTCTTATTAAAAAAATTATATATTTTCTTAAAGCTTATATTTTTTGTAATTATTTAACCTTTTTTAATATAATCTTAAGTATTTAAAAAACATTTTATTATTGATTGCAACTAATTATTTATTATTAAACAATATTGAGTTATTTGAATTTAAAAAGTTTGTAACTAAGATAAATTTAGAAAAATTAACTTTTATATGCCAAATTTGTAAAAAAAAAAAAGACAATCTTTAAAATATTGATCAAAGATAATTTGTTTGATGCAATCTATAATAAATTATCTATATATATTATTACAAAAATATGTATTTTTTTGTACTTAGAATGAGATTCTATTAAGAAACTTTTAGTATTTTTTATATATTTTTAATATTAATAGGTTATAGTATATTTTTTAAAGAAAAGAAGAAATTATCTTTCTTTGATCAATCTGTTTTTACAGAGTAAAAGTAATTAGGTCTAAAGTAGTAATCATTTTGTTAATTTAATATGAAAATAAATATAATAACAGGTTTATAACTTTATTAGAAATATATTTTTTTTGAAAACTTTATATAAGGTAAATATATAAATAGCTTTAAACATATCTTAAAAGAGAATTCAAATTTTTTTTATTTGTAGTTGTATTTTTAAGAATTTGAATAAGTTATGAAATTGGTTATAATATAAAATAATGCAAAAAAGCTGCAAAATTGTAAGAAAGCACTTGGTTGTAAATTAGAATATTTGTTAATTAAGTTGTTATAATTTTTATAAAAAATTTCTAGTATGATTAATTAATATAATAGAATAAATAGAATTAAGTTTATAATTATAGTATTGTTTTTTGAAATTAGCCAGATGTTAGCTTATAGCTACTAATTAAGTCTAATCTTTTGCATTAAAAAACTATGAAAGATATTTAAAAAATAGAAAAGAGCTAATAAAAGTAAATATTATAGAACTTTATTTGCAATTTTTTAAGATTCATATACTATTTTTTTAAATATTACTTTAATTTTTTTATTTTTTTTAGTTAAAGTTTTTATCTTTGGAATATAATCTTTTTATTCAAGTTTATAAAATACAGATTCTTTCAAAAGCTTTTTTATATTGAAGATTACAACTAGCTATTTATGCATTTTTGATACTTAATTTAAGTAGTTTACTTATTCATTGCTATATAAGTTTTATACTAGATGCTATATCTGCAAACTAGCTAAATGTCTTGTTTATTTAGACTCTTTGCATATGCAATTTATCTTGTATTATAAGAACATCTTTAAAGCACTACTCATTCAAGTTTCTAATGCTCATTAGTATTCTTAGAACTACTTTATCTTTAACAAGAGACTTACTAGAGCCAGTTATATTTTATATATAGTTGATCTAGTTTTATACAACATGTTATAGTTATCTAATACTTGCAATCATGAGAGTTATTTGTTTAAATACTATGTTACATTATTTTTATCTTTTTAAAGATTTTTAGAACTCTAGTACTTATTTTTCTAACATTTTCTCTATTATCTTTTACTAATCATAACTCAGAACTAACAGACTCTGGCCAGACTACTAATTCAAATAGTCTAGTATAGTATACTTTTATATCATTTTCCTCTAGCAAGTTTAGTATCCTAGTTGATTATATACTTCTCTACATATATTTAGCATTTAGTTTATCTGACCTGTTTCTATGAAGATGTTTCATAAGCTTTAACCAGTCTAATAGTACTGTCAAAACTTCATGCTACTTCTTTACTTAGAAATTTTCAAGTAAATTTCTATTATTTTGGTTTTTTAGTCTTCTATATCTAGTAGTCTTATTATAAGTTTACATTAAAGTTTTATTTTTTATTTTTTTTAAATATTAAGGTGAATACTTGTAGCCTAGAATTTTATTGATAGTATATTTGGCTAATAATTGTTTTACAACCACAGAGGGCAACTATGAAGAGAGTGTACAACTAGCCACTTGTACAACTTTAGTTATTGTCTAATTTAAATAGTCTGCCCAAAGGTTCTATACTAGTTGCCATATCTGAAACTCACTTGTAGGTTTTCTATTTAACCACTCTGTTTCTGTATCCACTTATCTACTTCTGCCTACTAATAACTCTGATCGATAATGATGAAAATATGCTATAGCCACCAAGTCTTTAAAGCAGTTCTTTGGAATCTTTGACTTTGTACTAAACCTTACAGAATCTTCTATATTCTATTCTTACAGCTAACCTGATATCACTATAACCAAGACCAATACTGGTAGTCAGAGCATATTATTAAATTACTATGCCCTTGAGAGTTTACTTCAACTTTGGTACTGATTTTACAATATATTCTTACTAATTTGATATTCAATTCAAGTTCCATCAAGCTGCCATTTCAGATAGCCTAAAAAGGTACATCAAAACTATACACCTCTAGTTTATATGTTTGCCAGCATGTATCTTTTTTTTTTGAAACCTGGAAATTCTGATGGCCTGATTGGTTTATCCAGTTTCTCCTCAAAGACCAGCACATTTGTCTACTTTTACAAGTTCTAGCTCTGTTTTATAAGTTTAGTCTTTACAGTGGCACCATCAAAAGCTTGAGTTACCTCTCTACTCAGGTCTTCCAAGTGGGCTTCTATCTTTCTTCTATTGGTTCCTATGATTTATATAGCCATGAGGACTTATTGTAGGTTTGCACCACCTGGTACCAGTTTGCATTTCTTTGTGTAATTACAGATCTTGTCCTAAAGGACAATGTCATGTGACTGTTACACAAATGTCATGTGACCTGCCAGTCATGCTGGTGTGATATAGATTACAGATGTCTTATCTTAACCAATTGTGAGAGCCATTAACTGTAACACAAAAAGGATTTTTAAATTTTCTGTCAATACTAGGATTTGAACTCTGGACCTGCCACTTGGGAGTTGACAACCTGACCACTTCACTAGGTTGTCATACCCCTTGCATCAAAGTTTTATATAATACTAGTTATTAACATTCTTATATATATATGTAATATTATACTTTGTATAAATGCTCTAAGCAAGGGTGTGGTGACCTAGTGAAGTGGTCAGGTTGTCAATCCTTCAAGTGGTAGGTTGGATGTTCAAATCCTATCGATAGCAAAAATTTAGATAATCACCTATGTAATATTCATATTATGGCAACTGTTACTAATGATTGAGTTAGAATACCTATAATAGTGATTGCACCAGCATGACTGGCAGATCATGAGACATCCATGCAATGTTGGAGTTATTTGGAGAAATGCAAACCAACAAATCAGGCAGTACAAACACTAGATAAGTTTTTGTGGCTGTGTAAATCTGTTGAAATTGGATAACAAGAAGTCCATTTGGGAAGACCCGAGTAAAGAGGTAGCTGGATCTTTGACAGCTCTACTGTAAAGGCTAGCCTGGGAAAATAGATACCCAGGTCTAGTACTCAGTCCTAGTAGCCAGACGGGCAAGAACCTTCAGGTTGAAAGTCTTGGAGATACCACCAACCAGGCCACCAGAACAAACTGGAGGAAAAGAATATCAGGCCAACCTGATATACCGATGGACTGGTTATAGTCCTACATGGGCTATCTGAATTGGGAGTTTGGTGAAAAGGCAGGGGAAAAGGCAGGGGTATACTAAAGTACCAGGGTTATGCTGTGAAGTAGATGCTGGGGTCTAAGTGAACTCTACAAGGG
>CAJVQA010002175.1:0-22738 GCA_910591915.1 Cetraspora pellucida
ATTCTGAAAGGTTTAGTACAAGGTCAAAGGTTCAAAGAAACTGCTTTAAAGACTTAGTGGCCATGGTATATTTTCACCGGCATCAGCTAGGGTCATTGGTAGGCAGAAGTAGGTGGGTGAATATGGAAACAAAGTGGTTAAATAGGGAACCTACAAGTGAATTTCAGGTATGACAGCTAGTATAGAACCTTCAAGCGGACTACTTAAATTAGACAATGACTAAAGTTGTACAAGTGGCTAGTTGTACACTCTTCTCATAGTTGCCCCCTGTAGTTGTAATGCAACCATTAGCCAAATATACTATCAATAAAATTCTGGATCGCAAGTACTTACCTTAATATTTAAAAAAAAAAAAAATATCAGAAAGGTGAAAAGAAATCTACAAGCCACAAGAATGCATCAAAGAGGAATAATATATGGAATTAGAAGAAAGCATCAAAGAAAAGAAATAGAAAGAAGTACTGAGAGAACTTAAAACAGAAACAGCTTCAGGCATATCTGATATAAGCTACATACTAATCAAATGAGCAGAAAAGAGAACACAAGAAGTCTTTAGAGCCTTTGCTGATCTTTGTTTGGAGAAAGAAGAGATATCAACCAAGTGGAAAATTGCACAAGTTTATCCAATACCAAAGGACATAGAGTGGGAATATAGCTTAAACAATAATTTTTATTTATTTTTTTTTTTTGGTATTAAGGTGACCTCTTTGGTCTGAGCTTTTTATTAATACTTATATCAGGTACATGTTTTATATAGACATATCTATAATGAACTATTAAACGAGTGTACAACTGGCTATATATGTAACTTTTCTATATTACCTATTTAAGGAGTCTGTCTGAGGGTTTCCTACCAGTTGCTGTACCTAACACCTCTGCTTAGATGTTTCATTTAAATCCTCTGATCTAACCCTGGTATTAATTTCACCAGATTACAGACCCAGATTTATTCGCTATTGACTATAGGACTATAATCCTTAGACTATTTTTATTTTCAAGATAAACCTACCAGTGCGAGCTGTATTCCCTTTTTACTGCTAATCTGGTTTGACGCTATGGCCGAGGCCAATACTTGCAATCAGGGTTACTCTTTAGACCACTATTACCCTTGTAAAGTTCATCCAAACCCTGGTACCCATCTTTCTGACTTCTTCTTCATTGTCCTCTACTAGCTGCAACTCAGAACTAACTGACTCCTCAGACTCCTAATTCAGATAGTCTGGTATGGTATCCTTTTCCTCTGGCGATTCTAGCAGCCTGGTTGGTCATATGCTCCTCTATACATCTTTGTTATCTGGTTTATCTGACAGTTCCTATGAAGGTGTTTCATGGGCTTCCATCAGTCCAATGGCACCATTAAAAGTTTGTGCTATCTCTTTACTTAGGATTTCCAAGTAGGTTTCCATTTCTTTGGTTTCTTAGCCTTCTACGCCTGGGAGACTTATCATAAGTTTGCTCAAAGCCTTATACGATATCGGTTTTACATTCCTCTATATACATATACCATATAACATTACACTTTGCATAGATGCCCTGAGCTCCCAATGTCAGGTGAGGCCTGACTTGGTGTACCTAAGATTACAGATGCCCAAAACCCAACTGATCAGTAGAGACAGTTACTGTAATACAGATATAATTTCCAAAATTCATCATCTGTGGAAATTGAACCTTAGACCTGCCACTTGAGGGTTGACAACCTATCCACTTCACTAGGTTACCACACCCCTGTTGCTCGAATTTCTACTATTCCTGCTAGATAAAAAAATATATAAAAAGTATCTTTTACCCTTTTCTACCAATTCTAAGTTTCTATATTTCAGCCTAGACCCTTCTACCTTTATCTCTAACTTGTAAAAGTGATATTTCCTCTTTAGTATAATTTCTACAGGCAAGGTTGTCACTGTGTGTTTATTTAATAAAAGTTAATCTATATACTGTTACTATCTTAAACCATTTACCTGCTGCTGTGTAGTAAAGTGAACTACTACACCTTCACCTTATATATATTTGCAATAGTCAATCATTGTATTGGGTAACCTTATTATTTGGTTGTATTGTACCAAGAAGGCTGCAATCCTGTAACATTTTGGTGCCTTCTGACAAAAATATAAAAATTTATTCCAGAAAAGAAACAGAAATTTTTCTCAAGAAAACTATCCCAGGAAGCAATTATTTCTCTAGAAAGGATTTTATTTTGGAAGCAGCAATTGTGAAAAAGTATTTTGAAATTTTGAAATTATTATTTTAGATATACCTCTACTAACTCAAATTAAATTGAATTATTTGTATTTTGCATTTGTATTTTATATTTTAAATTAAAGAAGTTTATGCTTTTATCTTCTATCTTTGAATTTTTGATTTTTAAAATAATCTTGATTTTGATTTTTGATTTTGATTTTTGGTTTTAACATTACTTACTAGCCAACAAATATATTTTAAATTGTTTAAACTTTTGATTGATTACTTGAATTCTTTACTTGCTAGCACTATTATTTTAGATTTATTCTCTTGATTTTATAATTTTATTTTATCATTTTATTACTCATTAGTACTAACTCTTCTTGAAGAAATTTATTTTATAAGAGATTTTCTTACTTGATTTTATTTAGAAAATATTCAAAAACATCAACAGATTTATAGTGAAAACTCCTCTCTCACTACAACTATATTGCAAACTCTTGTAATTGATTTATCTTGCCCACTATATTATCTACCTTCTGATCTTTGTAAATGCTTTGCTGCATTTTGGACTTGGTATTCTAAAGACTACTAAGCTATTTCTTTTAGTAAAGTTACTTATTCTAACTTTTTAAGACTAGCTACTGCTGGATGCCTAGCTGCTCGAGTTGCAGCTAGAAATATTATTTTTAGTTATCATTATCAAAACCAGATAACTAATCCTTAAGATATTGTACAAAGCATCTTTTGAGAATATATTTCTTATTATTCAGTATCATTAATTACAGCTGACCAAAGAACTTCATTTGATATTTTTATTAATGATCTAGTTAGAGCTCAACAATATATTAAAGTATTACAAGCTGCTGCATTAGAATTAGCACAAGGTTCTGAGAAAGAAACTAGTGCATTTACTTCTTAACAATTACTACAAGAAACTGTTATTACTGTAAAAGAATCTGCTACAACTTTTACTTATTCTATTACTACTGTTGTTACCTCTACTTGAACTTTAATACCTATTGTAGACCTTAGCTCTTTAGTACCATATAGTGGAAATCAGACCAGTAGACATTATACTTATTATTAACCAAATAACTCACCAAGAATAGAAGAAGTACCTTCTCTTTTTATTCAACCAGGACCTTTACAAGAAAGAAAAATTACCTAAAAACTCTTTTATATTTCAACTCAACCTTCATCTTCCTTTCAACTTTCAATTTTAACTATACTAAGACTAGTTAATAGATTTATTAGATTTGTAATCAAAAGATTTAATTTTCTTTTATCTTATCTTAGTATTAAATTAAGCTTAAACGAAACTTTATCTACAACAACTGAAAATCTCATTGCAACTGAAGAAGACATTTTTTTAACTTTTAACTTACCAAAAACAACTAATTATTCTAAAATTTTAACTACACAATCTATTATTGAAAAACTATTTAATTATTACTGATCTATCGATCTTGAAAACTTTGTTTGAGACCTAAAAACTTATACTTAAAAGGACATAACTTTAACTGTTAAAGAACTTAATCCATTAACAGAACAAGACTATCTTAAAGAAACAGAAATTTTAAAAAAACAACCTCTATCAGAAGAAGAAGAACCAGAAAGCTCAAATGAAACTATTACTGATGAACTTAACTTTAAAGATGAAAGAGCTATAAACAACACTGTTGCTGCAATAAATAAACTAGTTAATACTCTTAGAGCTACAGAGAAATCACTCTTTAAAATTATATTATTTAAAGGTAATAGAACTGAAGATTCAGTTGACCAGATTAATGAATTTGAATGAGCTGCTATTGCCAATGAATGGACTGAATCTAGAAAACTTGCAATTGCCCAAGCATATATAAATGATAATGCAGAAGATTGGTTTAAAGGACTTGGAGATAGTTATTTTTAGTCATATAGTAGAGATGATAATTTTTAATTTAAATCTTGATTTTTGGAGCAATTTAAAAGTCAAAAAGAAAGCTATGTAGCAACAAGAATTTTTTAATATAAAACAAGAAACCAACACTGTCAATATATACATTACTCAGTTTAAAAAGCTTAAAAGAAAGGTAGACCCTAATGAGGCTTTTCAAATAACTTTATCATACAGCTTTTTATTAAAGGATTGTAATCTGAATATGCAATACCTATACAAGCAGCAGTTCTTGTTGACTTAGCTGCTGCTATTAAAGGAGCAAAATATTGAAAACTAGGAAAAATAATAGCTACTCCAAAAAAAGATAATGTTAATAAAATTACCAAATAACTAGCCCAACTATATATCAACTTAGTCACAACCTAACCTTAACCAACATCACAAGCTTAACAAACTCCACAACCTTATACAGCCTATATTGCAGAAAAAGAAAATAATCCTAGACCTAACTTTGCACAGAACAAAGCTCTTTGCTATTACTGTAGTAATTCTAAACATTTCATGGCATATTGTAGAAAGAAACAAAATGAAAACCAAAGAAACAGAAACTTTAAAGAAAGCAGAAACAACAATAATAGTTATAATAATAATAACAAAAGAAACTACAACAATCAAAGAAATAATTATCAAAGAGACAGAAGCAGAAGCAAATTCAGAGACAAAAACTATTCAGGAAGAAACAGATCTAGAGACAGAAGCCAAAAAAGATGGAAACCAAGATTTAATTACTCACCCTTATTCTACTATCAATATATAAATATAACTGAAGCACAAACTACTTCAAACACTAACAATTGGAAAAGATTGTTAGACAACTATTCTATTAGAATTGCTTTTATTGCTTACATCATAGCAGAGAATTAAGAAATTACCAAACCATATTACACTTCTACTATCACTCCTGTCAAATGTTATATTGATATTCAAGACTGAACCTACCTTGCTATTATTGATAATGGGCCTCTGTTAATATGATTTTTCACCAAACAGTAAAAAAATTAGAATTAAAAATAAAAGAACCATTTAAGAGCATTATTGTTACTGCTACTAGAACTACCTTCAGACCACTAAAAATTATTAGAAACCTACCTATTAGAGTTTAAGGATGATTTATTCTCTTAGATGTAGAAGTTGTATTTGCTACTTCTTACTTACTTCTATTAGAAAATGATTGGTCAAAGAAAGTAGAAGCTAACTATAACTGGAAAACTTTCCAATATACTATTTATTGGAAAGAAAGAAAAATTGTTCTTGATATATCTTATAACAAGAACAACCTTGAAAAAAACAATTTACTTGCACTACTCCAGAAGATTTTGAACTATATGAGCAGGAATATTTAACTCTCTATAAAGCCTATGCCTTCTCTGTAACTTCTAAGAAAGAAGATTATAATGAAGGATGGACTACATACTCTCGAAGAAAGAACTACCCTGCATGTCATATCTGCAACAAGACCACTCATATTTATGAAAACTGTTCTAAAAATAGATGCCAACATTGTAATAGATATAGTCATCAATCTACCAACTGTTTCAACAGACCAAGAAGACAGTTGGCTTGCAAAAATTGCAAACAAACTACTTATTTGTTCAAAGACTACCCAGAAAACCAATGCTATAGCTATAATGAGTATGGCTATATAGAAATAAACTGCCCTGTTACTCAATTGAAACTTGATAATCTAACTTATAGATGTGAATATAATCGAGATTGATAGAACAAAAAAGACAATTCTACTATAGCAAAAGAAAAACCCACTATTGTTGTCTTTGCTTTACCCTACAACAACCAGAAAAATTATACAAGCTAAAGACTCAATTTGCTTGTACTGCTTGTTACAAAACCTACTATAAAGACCTTAACCCAAATGAATCAGAAACTTATGAATATTATATAACAAGATTTGAAAGAAAAACCTTTGTTCAATATAAAGTATGTAATATTCAGAAACCTCGATCAAGAATACATTACTTAGAAAGTATGCAAGAAGACCTATGGTTCTGTAAATTAGAATATATATATACTTATAAAGTTAGCTCAGATTTGCAATATAATTCAAATTATAAAATTTGGAATAGAATTAAACATTATACTGAGTCTAATAAAAGTGCTAGAAGTCAGTATAACTTAAACCAAGATATAATTTATTGACTTGTTAAAGTCTTATTAAAAGAAAACACCTAAACTATAAAAAAAGCTATAAAAGAACAAGATCATAATAGATATAGTCATGAATAGACCTTTGATGAAATTACTATCTTACTTTGAACAGAACAAGTAAATCTTACTAAGGAAGAAGAAGCCATCTTACAACAGATCTTAAATGAATTTTTTAATATTGCTCATCTAGACTTTGATATTCAAAAAGCAGTAGAAAACTTAAAAAAGAATTTTGAAGAAAAAGTAGCTCTTTGTTATAAATGCCTTTTTGCCAAACAATGTGCAGAATTGAAAGAACATCAATAATATTATGATAAATATTACCAAAAGTTAAACAAGTTAACTCTTGCTAAAGAAACTATTTCAGAAGAAAAAAACATTATAGAAATAGCAGAGTTACTAGAAAAAACTGCTGTAAAACCTATAAAAATAAGTAAAAACACTATTTTTAAAAAGAGAAAGAATGAAAAAAAGGATGAAAAAGACTAAATTATTGCTAGATTGGAAGCCAGAATTCAACATCTAGAGGATAATTTTGAAAAAATGTTAGAATTTTTCTAAGAGCAAATAACTCATCATCAAGAATGAGCAAATTATTATTCTCATTTAGACTTTGCACTCCAAAATTTTTGAATCATCCTAGGCAAGATCAAAAACTATCTGACTTAGAAGATTTAAAAGATTTAGAAGACTCAAAAGACCCAAAAGACTTAGAAAAAATTAAATAATTACCATTTAAGAAAGAATTACCAACAGAAGAAGAAGCTTTGCAACAGGTTTTGCAAAGAAATGCATTAAAAGAAAAACATGTTTATATAATAGATACTCTAATACTATATAAGAAATATGCTTTAGAGAAAACAGATACTGTAAATGTAAAACTACTTACTAAAGAACAAGGATGGTTGTTCAAAAACTTATTAAAAGAATTTACTGATTTATTTGCTAAAGATATTACAGAACTTGGCAGAACAGATAAAGTTAAACATCATATCTATACAGAAAATGTATCATCTGTTAAACTATGTTCTTACAATATACTGCCTAATGAACAGAACTTTATCAAAGAAGAAATTGAATGAATGCTAGAAAGCAACATAATTCAATTATCAAAAAGCTCTTGGGCATCATCTATTGTCCTAGTATGAAAAAAAAATAGAAAGTTAAGATTTTGTATAGATTACAGAAGACTTAACAATGTCACTAAAAAGAATGCCTATCCTTTATCAAAAATACAAGAAATATTAAATGCATTATCTGGATCACAATGGTTCTCAACTTTAGACTTAGATAGTGGTTACTGGCAAGTTATAATAAATTCAAAAGATAGAGAAAAGGCTGTATTTATTACAAAATATAGCACTTATAAATTTAATGTAATGCTATTTGAATTGTGCAATGCATTAGCAACATTTCAATAACTCATAGACAGAGTGTATAAAGAAATTGCATAGAAATTTGTTGTTGTCTATCTTAATGACACTAATGTATATTAAAAAACATTTAAAGATCATTTGAAGTATTTAAAAATAGTGTTTTAAAAGATTAAAAAAGCTGGATTAAAACTCAACCTTGACAAGTACAACTTTTGAATGAAATCTTTACCCTTCTTAAAATATACTATTAGTTTAAAAGAAATAGCTCCAGACTTTGCAAAAATTGATACTGTACAAAAAATTTAACCTCCTAAAAACACCACTAAATTAAGATCTTTTCTTGGTTTAGCAGGATACTATAGACAATTTATTTGAAACTTTTTAGCAATAGCCCAACCTCTTAACAAACTTCTATATAAAGATAAACCTTATTATTGGGGAAGTAAACAACAACAAGCCTTTGAATTACAAAGAAAAGCTTGTTACTGCACCTATATTAGCTTACTCTAATTTTAGCAAGAGATTTATACTTGCTACAGATGCTTTATATTATGGCTTTGAAGCTACTTTAAGCCAAAAGATAGAGATAGTAGAGAACATCCTATTGCTTATATTAGTAAAAGTTTGTTGCCCTAAGAGCAAATTATTTTGCTACAGAATTAGAATATGCTACAATAGTATAGACTATTGAATATTTTTATAGTTATTTAAGAGCTACAGAATTTACCTTAATAACTGATCACTTAGTATTAAAATGGCTTAAAACTGTAGAATCCAAAGAATGTATTGGATGCTAGATTTTGAAACTTCAACCTTATTATTTTACTATTATTTATAAACTAGATAGAATTTACTCTAATGTGGATACCTCTTAAGACTTTATTATAAAAATTTTTTTAAATAATAAACTTAGATCAATATTACAATCTATTTAATTATTTAAATTCTAACATTATATCTTCAAACTTTACTACTTATTAACAGAAACAACTTACTAATCAGACTAAATATTTTATGATTCAAAATGGACTTTTGTATAAAAAGAACAAGAAATCTATAGACAAACTATTTAGAGTATTAAATAGACAGAAGTAGATCTTATTTTATTATGATGCATAGTCATCCTACTGCAAAACATTTAGAAATAGATGCTATGTATTATAAGATCTCAAAAAGATATTATTGTGATCAAATGTATAGAGATATTAAAAAATATATTAAGACTTGCAATCAATGCCAAAGAAGAGGCAAAGCTAGAAGAAAAGAACCTTTACACTCTATAAAGATAGGACAAGTCTTTAAAAAAATTGAAATTGACTTAGTAGAACCTTTACCTATTACTACTTATAATAATAGATACATTATTGTTGCAACAGACTATTTAACCTAATAGCCAAAAGCTTAAGCTATGCCAGATGCAAATGCTGTAATCCTTGCAAAATTTATCTTTACAGAAATAGTTTGTAAATATAAAATACCCAAGATTATTCTTTTAGACCAAGAACCTAACTTTCAAAGTAAAATAATTAGAGTTCTATATAAAAACTTTCTTATAAAATATAAGTTTTCATCACTATATCATTCACAAACAAATAGTATAATAGAAAGACTAAATAGAACATTGTGTAAATCATTAGCAAAAATAGGAACCAGTAAGGATTAGAATATAAATCTTCCTGCTGTACTTTTTGCTTATCGAACTAAGAAGCATGCTACTACTAGATATACATCTTTTCAACTAACTTATAAAAGAAAAGCTGTATTATCTATAAAATTAATTTTGCTAATACAAGAAACTAATACAATAATAAACTTAGAAAACAGTATTTTGTCACAAGCTTTTGATTTAATAGACAAACTATCATAAGCACAAGAACAAGCTAGACAAAATACAGAAGTATATAAGAAAAACAAAAAGAAAGACATGACAGAAGACTAAAACCAGAAGAATTGAAGTTGAAGATAAAGTTCTAATCTAATGAAAGAATCTAGAAGCCTTATGCTCTGCAAAGTTTGAAGATAAAAGAACTGAACCATTTACTATTTATACTAAATTAGGAAATAATGCTTATTAACTTTGCAACAACAAGGGACAAATTTTATAAAAATACTATAATAGTGATCATTTAGAATGATATCATGAATAACAAAATTAGGAACTACAAGTTGTTATTGAAACTATGCCCTATAAAACCTAATATTTTTATTACTTTTATAAACTTTACTTATTTACTTATTATTTATTATTTTATTAATTATCATTTTATTAATTATAAAAACTTAGTACAAAATTTAAAAAAAAAAAAAAATTTAATTATATTTAATATAAAATTTTATTATTATTATTATTATTACTATTTACAAAATATTACAAAAATATCTTCAGCTTTCTCTTTCTCTTAACCTTTTTTGCAACTCCTAGATCTTATCTTCTAAATTTGCAATCTGAACTTGTAACAAATTTCTTTCTGTAACTACTCACTTATCGATAGTACTTTATTGCCATTCTTGTTGGATCACCTCGAAATTCAGTGGAGCCCTTTTACTTGCTTTAGTCTCTAAATTTGCAACTTGATTTTAAAGAAAAGATAAATGAATAGAAATTGCTTGACTTTTGCTTTAGTGAGACATCTATAAAGCAAAAAGTTAGAATATATATTCTAAATGATATACTTAAAATAATAAAAAAAAAATATCAAAAACAGTTAAGCATTGGCCATTACTTAACTGTAAAAAAAAAATAAAAATAAAAAAAAGGAAATTGTCTACTGAGGCCAAAACAGATTATCTGTTTAGCTCATCCAAATAGATGACCAGCCTTATTCTAAAGTGCCTTAATATTAGACAGAATAAGCTTACAGTCTGAAAAGTATACACACTTTAGTAAAAAACAACAGATAAAAAAACAAGTTTATCAACAAGAAAGGTTTTTTAACAAGGAAACTAGTAGAAAAAGAAAAGAATATAAGAAGTTTTATAAATCAAAACACAGAAAAAATCAGATGAAATAAATAACAAAAACAGATACAACAAAAAATTAGAATTTTATTAATAGACAAAAAACAATTACAACAGAAACAATGTAATTGCTAAATTTAGAAAAAGATAAACCAACTAGAACAAAGTTATTAATTTTAGACAAATTAGTAAATAAGATTTAGAGACCTTACTTTTTAAAAAGAAGAAAGATACAAAAAACACTATAATTACAAAAACAGAATAGAATAGACATGTAGTGATACAAATTTTGCCAAATTTTAAAACAAAAAATTGGTTAACATATATTGTAAACAATGTAGCTATAAATAGAATATAAAGAAAAACATGTGTTAAACAAATTTAGCTATTATTAAATGTAAAACAGTATAGGTTAAATAAAATTAATAAGAGACAGTATGGGTTAAATGAATTACAAATTACTGTGCCAAAGATTGCTTAGCATAAGAGTGTAAAGAGAATTTTAACAAATATAAAAAGACCAAAGAAATGCCTTTCTTTAACATGAATTTCTTATATTTTGAACTAAATCTCTAATAATCTTAACAAAAATGAACCTATCACAGGACCTACCAACATGGGTTACCCCTTAAATTTACTACAAAGCCCTTGAATTATAGGACCTTTGTAAACAGGTTCAGCACTTAGGTACTATTATATGTGAAGCTAATAGTACTACTCTTATTCTTAATATGGAAATCTCATACATGTTACTAACAATCTGTAATAATAATCTGTTAACCAAAATAAAAATAGATCTACTAAACACAACACCAAGTCAGATTTTTTTAGTTATTGTACTAATGACTATTAATACATCATGAGAAAATTGTTATATCAAAATTATTAAGAAATATTAATTGATTGCATGCCTATTTAACTATAACTGAATATATTGCTTAGCTAATAACTATCACTTAGAAGCCCTATTATTAGAAAAACCAGATTATGACAAGTTCATAAAGGCAAGCAAAATTAAGGCCTAAACTAGAACTTATTGATTGTTCAAAGCCATTAGTTATGAACAACTATATCGAACAAAAAAACTAACTTTAAAACATATTGGTAATATGAGTGAAGTCAAGTTTAATCAATTGGTTAACTTTTGTAAATAGTACAAAAGTCATGAAAATTTTGTGAAACAAAATTCTTAAGAGATGAAAAATATTACAAAGTAGATTTTAGCATAGTATATTATAAAGTAGTATTAGTAGTATATATATATTTATTATTGTATTTTATATTATATTTATTATTAGTTATTAGTTAGTCAATAGTTATATTATATAGTAGATAAATAAAAGAATCTTAATTGGCTATTAGAAATATAGTACAGTCATATGACACTAAATAATATCTGTAATGTTACTATTATTTTACAAATCCCAAGTATCTCTGTACAAGTTTTATGTATTCTAGCATCAAATTACTATGCCAAGTTCTGCAGTACAAGAATTCCAAGTATCCTTAACACAAACCCCAAGTGTCTTCATACAAACTTCAAGTATTCTTGCACAAATTCTAAGTGCTTTTATACAGATCCAAGTGCCTAAACACAAGCTTTAATTGTTTTAAGCACAAATGACAAATGATATAAACAATATCCCAAGTTGTCTCTACACAGTTTTCACTATCTCAAGTACAGTATTATTTAATGTTGTTTGAATCCTCATTATCCCAAGTACAGTATCAAGTAATGTTGCTCGAATTTCTACTATTCCTGCTAGGTAAAAAGATATATAAAGGGTACCTTTTACTCTTCCTTACCAATTTTAAGTTCTTATACTTCAGCCTAGACTCTTTTATCTTTATCTCTAACTTATAAAAGTAATATTCTACTTTTAGAGTAATTCTTATAGACAAGGTTGTTACTGTATATTTATTTAATAAAAGTTAATCTATATACTGTTACTATCTTGAACTGCTTGCCTGCTGCTATGTAGTAAAGTGAACTACTATACCTCTATTTCATATATATTTACAATAGTTAATCACTATACTGAATAATCTTGTTACTTGATTGTATTGTACCAAGAAGGCTGCAACTCTGTAATAATACTTATAAATCTTCTTACTGATTGTCAAAACCATGTTATATCTAAGCTTGAACTTATTAATTTTTATTCAGTTAAAAATAGTATAGACCAAAAAGAAACTATAATCTATTTATTTTTGAAAAATCTACTATGACCTCTTAATCAATAGAATAATATTACAATTTTCAAAATATTTTTTATCTACATTCTGAAAAACCAACTTATACTCACCTCAAACTTAATGCTTAAAAACATTTGTATTAGTTCTAACCTACATAAATGATACTTTTTGGATTACAAAATCCAAAAATGAACTCAATCTAATAACCAAAACTGCTATTTCCTTTTACTATATAACCAATATTCAAATTAATCCAACTAAGTTAATTTTAGTTACAAATTCTTCTACTACCTCATTGTGGTTCTTCAGATTACAATTTACTTTGTTTTTAAAAACCAACTGTTTAAATTTTTTAGATATTGGTTTATACTTAATAATAAATATTCTCAAACCATTAAACTAATAAAAGAAGAGATCTTTAACCTCATTAATATAGCTAATACAAAGAAAATTACTGACAAATAAATTACTTACATTATTAATATAATTATTATTTCAACTTTAGAATATAGACTTCATAACATAATCCTTCTTTGTACTGTATGCAACCAAATCTTATTCAAATACCTTACTGTAACTAAACACAAATCTCATCTTTCTAGATCTATACTAAACAATACAATGCTTAATTCATTTCTATACAATATATATAACATCTGGGATATCTAACTATCTTTAATAAATTAACAATTCTAATTTTCTTGGTATTATAAATTAAATTAGACTCTAATAGTTACAAAACAACTTATAATTTTTTATTAGCATATTATATTATCTCAAATCTACTATAAATAGTTTTAACAGACATTTATTAAATTTTAAAATTACTCAACTTCTTTTTCATCTTGGATTAACTATTTTAATTAATTCTAACTTAACTTAACCTATACAATTAGTAATGATAGCTAATTATTAGAATCTATTCTATCACAGCACCTAAAATATTTAACTTTTAAAAAACAACTTAGATAATTAAATATTATATACTTTGAACAACTTTACATAGCAGATAACAACACTTTACTTAACTTCATCAAGATTGTTATATTTACTTAAAAGCAGAAAACTCTTTTAGTTCTCTTACTTAGAAGATACAATTTTAGTATATTTCTATTATTGAAATATTCTACTATATTACCAATTACTAGGTCACAATCTTTATACTTATTATACTATTAATATATTTAAAAAAACTTACTAAATCTAAATTTTGATTACTCTTATATTACAATAATGAAATTATTATTAGAAAAATATGAAAATATTTTCTATTCTTTAATTACTACTCTATTATTTATTAGACCTCTAATATAGACTTAAACTATATAAAATTTTATACTTTACACTCTGTCAACTACAAACAATATATAGAATGCTATTTTAATTCTTATAGAATTAACCAAACCTGTACTGTTAAAGTTTCTGCAATTATTTCTAAACAATTTCTTAACAAAACTAACTTAAAGTTCTACTTAACCTTAATGCCAATTACTTGAATCTTATTTGCTTTATAGTTATTAAACATTCAATTCACATTCTTTTTTTATCTAATATTTCTATTATCAATTCAATTGCCTTTGAAATTTTTATTCTAAGTAAATCTATTAACAAACTTATATCTATCTTATACTACAACCTCTCTTATTAACAACTATTTTTCTATACTGATGGATTCATAATTGATATCGGTACTAACCAATGCACAATAGATATTAGTTAGATTCAAATTGATAATAATAATCAAATTATTAATTTTTTCTTTACTAAAATTAAATTCTGGTCTTTATTTTACAAAGCAGAACTCTTTTTAATTATTATTGTAATTTTAACAGCTTCTCAAAACTGTATTATTAATATTTATACTAACTCTTAATTAGTAATCTTTAAATTTAATAAACTTTAACTTAAGTCAATCTATTCTAACAAGTTGCTTAAATTTAATTTATAGCCAATTTGACACACTCTTCTAAACATTATTAAATTATACAAATTACAAATCATTTTTTACAAAATGCAGACTTATTTAAATAACTATTTTAATAAACAAACAGATTCTCTTGCTAAACAATATCTATTGTTATTACTTTTTTTATTTAACTATACAAATCTTTATAACTCTTATTATATTCTTTAATAGAAACATTATTATATAAAACTTTCTATAAGACACTTTATTAAACAAATTTGTAAAACATCTTGGGTACAACCAATCAGGTTCTACTCATCATTGGGAGCCAGGGGCATCTATGTGAAGTGTAACATTATATATATATAGAAGAATATTAATAACCAGTGTCATATAAGACTTTGGTACAAACCTATGATAAGACCACAAATGTAGAAGACCAAGAAACCAAGGAGATGAAAGCTCACTTAGAAATTTCTGAGTAAAGAGTAGCACAAGCCTTCAACAGTGTTATTGAACTAATGGAAGCCTAGAAAATCCCAATAAGGAATAGGCAGACATGCAACCAGATAGAAAGATGTGTAGAGGAGCACATGACCAACCAGGCTGCTGGAATTGCTAAAGGAAAAAAATACTAAGGTATACCATACCAGGCTATCTGAATTGAAAGTCTGGGAAGTTTGTTGGATTCTAATTTGGATAGTAGAGAGATGAAGAGAAAAAGTTGGAATGATAGGTACTGGGATTTGGGTGAACTTTATAAGGGTAAAAATAGTATAATGTAGTAGTTAAACAGATAACCTCTGTAACTGCAAGTGTTGGATAACTATAGCGTATTATATAAAACTAGGTCAACTGTGTGTGGAACACAGAAGGCTCTAGTAACAATGCTTTTGAGGATACACTGCATGAAATAAGGTATAGGGTCCTAAGGAAAATGGGTAAAAGTATCTAGACCTTCTTGACTGACAGCTGTATTGGAGATGATCTAGTGACACAGTAAGGATTGCAACACAGAGGCTTTAAATAGGCAATGCCTCTAGTTGGGTTGCAGGTATAGCAACTAGTATAGAACTATTGGTGGACTACTTAAATTAGATATCAAAAGTATATGTATGACTAGTTGTACTCTCTAATGTAAGATGACTTTTTTGAACTTCAGCTATGAGTTCCTATATCCAATTTACTGAATAAAACCCTAGACCCAAAAGAGGCTAGTTTAATAAAAAAAAAAAAAACAAATTTGTAAAACTCACATATTAGCTATATAAGCATTATAAAAATGAAACAATAAGTGGTCATACTTTATCAAGTTATTGATTAGAGATCTATTTGACTTTATTTTAATTATAATTAAAAAACTTCATACAATATTACTAACTTCAAACTTAATCAACTAAAATCTTTTAAAACAAAAATTCTTTTTAATAAGTTGTTAACATATTCATAATATTATACTATTTATCTAAACCAATATTCAGATACTATTTGCTTTTATTACAACCTACCTAATTCTTATTTTTATTGATATACTTGTACTAATTCATTTTTATTTAATCAAATTATTCAAATTTCTAATAATCAAATTATTTCTAATAATTTGTCTAATCTTGATACTTATCAAAAACATAATCTAATTAACAAAATCTTTTATTATTTAGCTCTTAACTCTCTATATATATTACCTAATACTTACTATTCTAATCTTATTCTCAAAAGACTTATTCCAAAATCTTTTATATCAACAATTTAAAACTTTGACATTTTATACAAAATTGTCTCTCAAATTATTATTAATATTCTTCTTAATATCAATAAACAATTATATAAGCAATTATGAATAACATATTGTATTTATTTTTCTAATTAGAAAAATTAATAAAACAAATTCTGATTTTAACTAATTAACTAACCTTTAAGATTATTCAATTTAACTAGAAAACATATATATTCTCAAAAAGATTGCACTTGTTTATACTTTTATAAATTTCCTAATTAATTATATTCTTACTTAAATACATGTTCTCCTATTGATCAAGCAATTCACAAAATTAACATTTGATTTATCTTATAGATCAGATATGTATAATATATTATTAAATTAAATTTTTTTTTTTTTTTTTTGAAATGCCAAAGTAGAAACTTTATTAAGTAATAGAAGAATTAAATTAGAGATTTCTAAACTACATTTGTGCTACTTATTTTAAGACACCTAATATGACATTACACCTCTATTTCTATATAACACTATTATTAATTATTTCAAATTAATTTTAAATATAGAAAAGTTGAAGAATTAAATTAAATATTAAACATTCAAATCTAAATGAACTTTGACCATTTTAGTAAGTTTAAACCATATATAAACTAGTTTGAACTTTTATTTTTGCATGTAATTTTCAATTTATTTGTTTCATACAAATAATAATAATTATATAATTAACAATTTAATAGTTAACCCTGACTGCAAGTATTGGTCTTGGCCATAGCATATATATATGTAACTATTTTAAATTATTAATAAAGATATAAGCAAAGCCTCACCTTAATACCAAAAAAAAAGAATTTTATGTTTTGTCATTACTTGCTTCTGTCAAATTTAATTTGATATAATCAGATTCGTTAGCGATTTTTCTTATAACCGAATATAGGACGTTCACCTAATCAGCCAATAAAAATTCAAGGATCGACAACGAATGAAATGGAACCTTATCCGCAATCCCATTGGTCGATTGTAAGTGCGGCGCTCACGCGCCTCTTTTTGCTATGTAAACCCGACATTTTGATTTGAACATTATATCAGTTTTGTATTTATATAGAGTGGCACTACGATGCTAAACTCTATAACAATATTCCTAATTTTATTAACTGTAATTTTTTTTATAAATATAAAATAAATTCATTTTTAATTGGTCGATTGTTTGTCACGTAACCTGTGACAAAAATGTCACGTAACAGGACAACAAACAAAAATTTCCTATTTTTTATATTACTACAAATCTTCAGGTAACGATGATACCCCTGCTTCTAAAAGACCCACTGCTTGCATGAGAAGGTTAAGATGGGAACCTGCAATTTGTTCAATGTGACACTCTTCTGGCTGTATTGCCTCGTTTACCAAAGTTTCTGCATCATTATTGACTTCTAATGTTTCAACCGGTCTAGAATATAATGATTGCTGATTGTAAGCATTTTCATCATCTGGCACCGCATTAGATGTCATATATGAATATGTCACATCTTGGTTTATATCAACATTTTGGGCATCTCGCACAGGATCAAATGGCATTCTTGACCTTTGGATTTCAGTTATATAATCCTCATTTTTGATTTCCAAAGAATTTTCTTCGCCCTTATCAATAATACTATATGTTGAAATGGGATTTATACTCTTACCAAAATTATTGTTTATTGAGCGATTATGCTGATTATCGTCAGCCATTTCTCGTTCTAATGGTTTATCATTATCGTCTTGTGATATATGGTCCTTCCTATCGATTCCTTGACTTCTAGAAAAATAATCTATGTTTTCATTAACATTGAAGCGATTTTTACCATCGCAATTGTTCGCAGAAATTCCTAAGAGTTCATCATCATGATAATCTTGTGTGCGAGCTTTCTTAGAAACTCTCTCACTTTCATTGGCATTATCATTGAGAATGTCGTCTAGACAGTGCTGTCTTTTTGTTCCTACTGATCCAAGAATATGATCATCGGACTCTGCAACATGTATATTGATTATATTATATTCCTCTTGCGGTTGTGAAATAACCCCTGTTAACTCTTCTTCCTCTGCTGTTTGTTGCTTCTCCTTTAATTCTTCAAGTTTTTCTTGTGTCTTTTCTTCCTCAAGTAATTGTCGCTCTCTTTCTTCCTCAACTTTTTGTTGAGCCATTGATTCTTCCTCGAGTAATTGTCGCTCTCTTTCTTCTTCTTCAAGTTTTTGCCGTGCTCGTTCTTCTTCTTCAAATTTTTGCCGTGCCCGTTCTTCCTCCTCAAGTTTTTGTCGTGCCCGTTCTTCCTCCTCAAGTTTTTGCCGTGCTCGTTCTTCTTCTTCAAGTTTTTGCCGTGCTCGTTCTTCTTCTTCAAGTTTTTGTCGTGCCCGTTCTTCATCCTCAAGTTTTTGCCGTGCCCGTTCTTCCTCCTCCTCAAGACGCGCCTTTAATTCCTCCTCTTCTAATTGTTTTTGTTCTTCGTTCCATAATTTTACCTTTTTATACACATCCAGCCACGGATAGTCTGGTTGGTATTTGAAATTTTCTGTCAAAATTTCCAAATAATCATTCTTATCTAGATCTGAACATTCTTCCCATAAGCTAAGAGCCTCACCATCTGGGATGTTTTTATCTACCCACCAAATGTCTTCTCGAAGATGTTTCGACCTTTCTCGGTCTTCTTCTATTCTTTTCAAAATATCATGCTTTGATAATTTTAATTTAGATGGATAATTCGGCTCTTTCTTCCAGTCTAATAGAACCCGTTCTGTACTTTCAATAATTGAGATATCAAAATAGCTTTTTTCCTTCCAATTACTTAGAATTTTTAAAGTATTAACTAAATTGAAACACCCATCGTCTCTTTCACAAACATAATCAACAACGATCTTTTTCAAATCACGCTGAATATATTCAATATATTTGTTGAATTCAACTTTTCTAGATTTTACACAAAGACTGTCCAAAAAATAGAGGAGATTCATTCTAGTCATAATTGTAGCATTTTCCATAACTTCCATAATACATCGGTATAGATCTTCATAATACTTGTGATGCCTAAGGGCAAATGTTGTACATGTTTGAATCGTTTGCTGGCTAGAAGTTACTTTTTTGAGTATTGAATTAAAATGTAACCGGGCTTCGAAGGGATCTATGTCGCCAGAAGAATTTGTATATTGAGACATTTTATTAGATAATTTAAGATCGGTTACTAAACAACTCTTTTATTCGCCAGCATAGTGGGCTTTCATTCTGATTGGCTAATTTTTGTAGATCATTTTATGACGTTACAAAACTTGATTGGCTAATAGAAAACAAGTTCGAAGTAACACATTGATTTTAATAGTCATAAATAAAAAAAATAATCTTTATGCTTAGCAATTTTTTTGTTAGAACTAAAATAAAGTTTTGTCTTTATTTAATAAATATATATTATTTTTAAAGATTTTTTAAGTTTTTAGATAAATATATAGTACAATAAGCATATGGATTATAGCCAAATGATTGATAATATGACAAAATAGATTAATAGTAAAAAGTAAACTAATATTGTATTTTTTAAATAGGAAAATCAGAATAGTTTTTTTTGATTTTAAGCAAGTATAAAAGTTTGGATAAGGTATTTTTAGTTTAGTAAAGTGTTCAAAATTGAATTAGTAATGAATATTTTTTTAAAGTTTGATATCTTTTTCTTCATCTTCTACTAATTGCAGCTTAGAACTAACAAACTTTCAATTTAGATGACCCAGTATGATATATTTATATATTCTTTTCTTTTAATGATTCTAACAGCCTGTTTGGTCATATGTTTCTCTATACAGCTTGTTATCTAGTTTATCTGACAATTTCTATAAAAATGTTTCATAGATTTTTATTGATCTAATAGCATCATTAAAAGTTTGTATTACATCTTTATTCAGAATTTCTAAGTAGGCTTTTATCTTCTTAGTTTCTTAGTCTTCTATGTCTAATAGTCTTATTACAGATTTGTATTAAAGTTTTATATAACATCAGTTTTTCATATTTCTATATATATATATAATATTGTACTTTATATAAATGTTTTAAGTTTTCAATATTAAGTGAGATCTGACTTGATGTAACTAAAATTACAAATACTCAAATCCAACTAATCAACAAGAAACAATTATTATAACAGATATAATTTCTAAAATTTATTGTCTATAAAAATTGAACCTTAAATTTATCACTTAGAAATTGACAACTTATTCACTTTATTAAATTATTATACTTCTATTGAGTCCAATTTATTATTAAAATTTAAATATAATAAAATTATATTTTTTATAAGTATTTTAAATATATTTAAAATGAGATGCAAATCATTAACTCTTTTCGACGATCATTTGTACCAAATTCTGCTGCAAACATTTGACTATTATTCAATATTTTATTAAGTAAACTACTCTTAGATGCCTAAATAAAATTGTTTCTAACATAATTTTACACTTAGGTGGCCTAGTTATATATTTTTGGACCTCTTATTCACTGAGATATTTTTATTAAATATAAAAACACTTTTATTCAAGTTATCTTAAAATTTTACTAATTAAACAACTCTTGTATCTTAGAACAAAAGAAAAGAGCTCATTCATAGCTTCATTTTGATATAAAATTTATCAAAAATGGCCTAAAACTAATTAACTTATTAGCAAAATACGCTTAAACTTTCTTGCAAAACTTCTTTTTATTTTTTGCAATTTTTTTTTATTTTTTGGAGGGCTGCCTCTGGTCTATCCTATCCAAACCTGCCCAAAACAGGATTACTAATCAATATTACATAATCTATTAATTACAAATTTGTACTTTTATAATTTTATACAACTTTTTTGTTTAACATCAATCATGATTTACAAATAGATCTGCAAAGTATCACATACTTTTTGTAATACTCTTCTGTTTGTCACATCTGTGTTTGTCACATCTGTGTTTGTCACATCTGTGTTTGTCACATCTGTGTTTGTCACATCCCTCTAATTGTCATATCCTTTACTTATCACACTCCTTATTTGTCACCCCCTCTTATTTGTCATATCCTATATCATTGAAATCCTATCAGACTCAAGAATCCCAATATCAAATCTGTTTTCATTTTTAAAACAACCATGCCTACATTAATTAATCAAGATCTAGATCAATATGATTTAGATTACTTTTTGGCTAAAAATGGTGACCACTTTGGTGCCATGGCTAAAGAAAATAATCTACAACAAATTAAACCTATTCAATTTGCTATGCATTCAACTGAATGCAATAAAAAAAACAAGATTCACTATTTTAAAGCACTTCATCAATCTACTGTCATCCAATGTCTCTGCAAAACTTATCATACTCTGTTTACATCTTGTTATTACCAACTTCCTTCAAGATTTGCAACACCTCCTCCAACTTCTGGTTCTGCTACTCCTATAGACATAACCCTAAACTAATTTAAAAAAACCAAAGATACTATCCCTCAATCCCACGTGAGCAAAATCTCTTCATTTTCATTCAACTATAATAACTCATCCATTGCTACTTCATCAACTGTTACAAACCTTGTACCTAATACTGTAACTATTAAAGCTCATATGCAATATACTCATATCTGTATTATTTGTCACAAATCAAATATTCCATATGTTTTTCTAACTAATAACAAGCATTCTCTCGATCCTATTGCTAAAATTCTATGTGGATATCCTACTCATCCTAGCTGTATTTCTAATCTTAAGTTAAAACCATCAATTCAAACTAAATTTCTCAACCAACAACAATGATCAGCTTTCTTCACTACTAAATTTACTCTTATTAAAAAAGATGAAAAAATCCAAATCTTTAAAGAATTTCTTCAACTTCTTAAGAAAAAATGATCTACTTAGCAAAAAATAAAAATTTCACAACAAACAAAAGAAAATCTTCTTAACTGGACCTAAAAATATCCAATTACAACTGAAATGAAACCATTTACTAACTTCAATACACTATTATCTCAACAAATTTTTGATTTTCTTAAACCTCATCTCATCAACTTCGTATCAGGAAAAATCACCAAACCTGCAACTGAATCTGAACAAGTATCTAAATGGAGTTTTAAATATTTTATTAAAACTCTTGATGGTGCACAACCTAAGTTTCTTACAGATATTATTTATCAACACAACCCTACTATTGACAACTCAATTACTATACCCTTCGATATTTTACACTCAACCCTTAAAATACTTCTTCACAAATTTACCACAACTCTTTTTACTAAACTTAACTACGCTAAAATACTTTCCTTACACAAATCAATTCCTCC
>CAJVQA010002176.1:0-22738 GCA_910591915.1 Cetraspora pellucida
AATCGTCTCGGTGAGCTGAATCCAATGGTGGTTGTTTCATCCAAATTGGTTCGGTACATCAAAAGTTATGATCAAAATGTGTAAAACTCTTAATGTTAACAATATATATAATTTTAATCATTATCTAATTAAGGATTTCACTCATAAGTTATCAACTAGATACTATATATGAAATCCATCTGTAGATTCTCTATTTAAACTTTTTGATTTTTAACATTTATTTATATATATATATAATATTTAAATTACTATTATAGTAACATATCAGATTAAAGTTATTTAATTCTATTTATATTAAAATACTATCTTATTGGATGTTACTAAGTATCAATAGCCTTTGTATTTATCCTTGATACAAACTTACTAAGCATGGTATCAAGATTATCTCTTAGATTCAATTTAGTATATTCTGTATATACTAAACTAGTTTTAATGTCAGAAATGTTCAAATTTTAGTAAGTCTATTTCTTTTTCATAACTTCCTTTTATGTTTATCATTTTACTTGTTAATACACCTTCTTTTTATTTCTGATATATTCACCACTTCTCTTATATTGAGTGTCAACTATCCATATTAGAAAACTTCTTTTCAAAACTTTCTTGTACACTGATCTTCTATTCACATGAACTTAGTCACAAGGCTTAGCATGCATTTATATGCTTTTGTAGATTACAGAGTTTTTGCCTTCAACTAGATTTGAACCGTTGATCTGTCTGTGGAGCAAAGGGTTCCTAGACCACTAGGCTATGGGACCCCATCAAGTTACTTTATTGATATTATCAGGGTTAATAGTTTATATAAATATCAAGAAAGTAATTTATGTAGTATGTAGATCATTTCAATTTTATACCCCAAATTCATATAAAAGGTTAGCACTCTTTTTAACCAGGAAAGATCCACCAGTTTTTTTCAAATGCATTATCGACCTACAGTTATACCTCGAAGTAATGTTTTATGTGTCTTAATTAATTCAGCAATCCGCGTGAGATTTGCAATAGGCACATCGAAAATAAATTCATAATATTAATCTGCATTCAAGACATTATGCCACGTGTTGTTCTAGTATTTATTAAATTCAATATGAAAATAGATAACAGATCAAACTAAATTATTATTACAAAATAATAACAATTTTGAAAAATTACAAAGAAACCAAGCTAAACTAGATTTGATTGTAAAATATAAAGGCCGTTGTTTGCATAACCTTAACAATGAGTTATAAAAGCAATGATCATAGAAAAATTTAAAAAAGAGAAAATAAATGAATAGGCAAATAAGAGTGGAGAAAAAAATAAAAAGAATTTGTATAAAAAAAAAGTATGTAAAAAAATGAGAATAAATAAAAATAAAAAAAGAAAAGAAAAAAGCAAACAAAAATAAAAAAGAGTTGGGATAAAAAAGGAAAACCAAAATCGCCAAATTGAAATCAAGCAACCATCTCACATTATCGCATCACGGTAGAAGTTCGTGTGTATGAGCCTCAACTCAGACAAACTCACATTGGTTCTCAAAATTAATTACCAATTTAGGAAGTTTCAACAGTTCTCCAACAAGTACTTCTGTTAAAAATATATTGTCATATATAATATATAATTTAAAAATTAACAAAATCATGATTATATATTAAGTTTATGTTACTCACCAATAATTTAACCACCAATAATTTAACACAGACAATTATTAAAGTGTATATCGTTAGATATTGAAGATATGTAGTTTAAAATAAAATGAAAATTTTAACCCAAATACACTAAAGCATATTCTTACCCACTAAAAGTTCAACAAAAAGCAATGTACGTTATAAGTTTGTAGATAGCAGATTTTAAAATTAGCAATAACAGTTAAAAATAAATGTAATAAAGCTTAAACTTACACGCTAACAATTTGACAGAGGTATTTGTTAAATATAATTTTAAAACATAAATATAATAAAGCTTGTACTTACTCGCTAATAATTTTGCAAAGGCATTTGTTAAAATATAATCTTAAAATTAAATGCAATAAAACTTATACTTACGCGCTAATAATTTAACAAAAATAGTTGTTAAAATATCTTAAAGTTATTAATTTTACAATAATTATACTAAAGTAATTTATTTACCACCTAGAGTGTGATCTTACCACTTAGATTAATCAATAAATTTGAAATATCAATTTTATTACAATATTTATGTATAACCTACCTAGGGATGGGACACTGCGCAGGCGGAATGTTTCGGAAGTTCGGAACTTATTTAATATCCCAGAATTTAACAATTCTGCCCGCATTAGCAATAATGCGGGCTTGTGCAGGCTGCGCAGTAGATTCAAAAAAACATCGATTTTCCTATCTCTAGCCAACCATACAGTAATATCAGGTGTGATTCCAATATTACTATAATGAAAATTCAAATTACATGCATTTGATGCCACATAATTTTATAAATAATATTCTCTACATTATTTGTCACGCATGATACCTGATGCAGCACTATACAAGATGCCAAAATGCCTTTTTTTTAAGCAAAAGAAAGTTCACCTAGATGGTAAATATATATATTTTTTAATAATGAAATTTATGCTTACCAACTAATAATTTTACACGAGAAAATATTTATTATAAAGTTATAATTAGCATAACATAAAAATCAAGCGAAATTTTAGTAACATATACTTACGTCCTAATAGAAGAAAATGTGGTTATAAATTTACAAATAGCATTATTTTAACGCAGCAAAATTTTAGAGACAAATATAATGAAGTTTATACATACCCACTAATAATTTGACAGAAATATTTGTTTTTTATCAGATACAAAATTATCAAATAATGATTTTAAAAACTTGTGATCCTTATATTTACCAGCTAATAATTTTACAAAAGCATTTGTTAAAATATGAATTGTTAGATATAAAAATGGATAATTTAAGATAATTATATTAAAAGTAATTTATTCATTTACCACCCAGAGTGAGAGATTTTACCACTTAGATTAATCAATAAATTTGAAATATCGTACATAACAAATTTTCTTACAAAATTTATGTATAAGTATCCGGTGTGATCCGATTTTAACATAATAAAATTAAATCACATGTATATGATAATAATTCTATAAATGAGTGCTGCCAAATGAAAACCCGGAAATCTAAAAATAGATTGCTTATGGAATTCATAATTGTCTGTTTTCATTTTGCAACACTTAAATAACTACATTATTTATCACTCATGGTGCTAGATGCAGCACTATACAGCAAGATATTAAAATGCATTTTTTTTTTAATAGGAAAACTCCACAGGGTGGTAAATAATTTTTTTTAATAATGAAGTTTCATGCTTACCATCTAATAATTTAGCAGAAGATATTTATTATAAATTTATAATTAGCATGACACAAAAATCAAGTAAAATTTTAATATAATAATTTTAAAATATAAAGTTTATACTTACTCACTAATAATTTGATAGAAATATTTGTTTAAACATTGTAAAATCATCTTTTGAAAATCATAAATAAAAAATAATTATACTTACCCACTAATAATTTGATAGAAGCATATGACAAAATATTAATCAAATACAAATTATCAAATAATGATTTTAAAAACTTGTGATTTTTATATTTACCAGCTAATATTTGTTAAAATATGAATCGTTAGACATAAAAATGGATAATTAAAATTATTGAACAGTAAATTTATAAATAATTATAATAAATCCTATGCATACCAACTAGCAATTTGCAAGAAAAAATTTGGATTGTAAAATGATTAATAATGTAATTTAGAGCGAAATAAAATTTTAGAAACATGTGCTTACTCTCTAATAATTTGTTAAACATGTATATAATGTTATAAATAGCATTTATTAAATTTATCGAAAAATTTAGAAAGAGATATAAAAATTCATACTTACTCACTAATAATTCAAGAAATAAAAAACATAAACAATTTCATTCAAAATCATCAAATGAGAAATTTAGCAACAAATATGATAAAGCTTATACTTACTCACTAATAAATTAATAGAACCATTTTTTAAATAATTATTAGAGATATATATTAAGAATTATCAATAATAATTTGAAAAACAAATATAATGAAGCTTATACATACTAACTAATAATTCAAACAAAAATAGATGTATATTATAAAATTATAAATAAGCATTATTTAAAATCATAAGTGAGTGTCTAGTAGAAACAAATATAATAAAATTTATACTTACTCGCTAATAAATTAATAAAAACAATATGCATTATAAAGTGATAATAGCATGTAACATAATTTAAAATCAAATAAAAATTTTAAAAATATATAATAAAGCTTATGCATACCATCTAAAAATTTGACAAGAGAAAATGTATTTTATAAATTATTAATAAAAATTATACAAAAAAATCTAATAAGTTTATTCTTACGCGCTAATAATCCAATTGGAGGATATTTTAAAGTTATAAATTGACTATTTAAAATCACTAAATGAAAATTTAAAATAAATAAACTAAAGCTCATACTTACTGGCTAATAATCCAATAAAATATGTGCATTATAAATGAATATTAAAATCAAATAACCTTTTAAAAATATATACAATAAAGTTTATATTTACCCGCTGATAATTCAATTAAAGAAAATATGGTTATAAATTTATAGATAACATAATTTAAGATAAAATATTTTTTTAAAAAACAAAAGCAATAAAGTCTAAACTTACTTGCTAAAAATTTGACAGAGCCAATTGTTAAAATAGTTGCCAAAGATTGTTAAACTAATATAATATAGTTTATACTTACGGGCTAATAAATTGACAGAAGCATTTGTTAAATACATATTTTAAGGCCGTAAATATTAATTTTATAACAAATATAACATGGCTTATACTTACAATCTAATAATTCAACAAAAAAATGCGCATTATAAGTTTGTAATTAGCATATTTTAATATTACAAATAACAATTTAATAAATAAATATAATAAAGCTTATACTTACAGGCTAACAATTTGACAAAAATATTTATCAAAATATTGAATGCGTATTTTGAAAATAATAATTTTACGATAATTATATTAAAGTAATTTATTTATTTACCACCCAGAGTGATCTACGACCTAGATTAACCAATAATTAATTGATGTCGGGTATAGCCTACCGCACAGCATTGCACACAGTATCTGGTATTATCCAATATTTTACATAATGAAAAATTAAATCACATATATTTTATATAGCATGATTCTATAAATAAAATAATATTCTCCACATTATTTGTCACGCATGGTGCTAGATGTAGTACTGTACGGCAGATGCCAAACCGCATTTTTTTTTAAGTAGAAGAAAATTCACCTGGGTGGTAAATATATTTTTTAATAATGAAATTTATGCTTACCATCTGATAATTTGACAGGAGAAGATATTTATTATTAAGGTAAAATTAGCATAACACAAAATCAAGTAAAATTTTAATATAATAATTTTAAAATATAAAGTTTATACTTACTCACTAATAATTTGATAGAAATATTTGTTTAAATATTGTAAAATACGTATTTTGAAACTTATAAATGACAATTTAAAAAATAAAGCTTATACTCACTTGCTAATAATTTGATAGAAATATTTGTAAAATACATATTTTGAAACTTAGAAACAATAATTTAAAAAATCAAGCTTATACTTACTCGCTAAGAATTTGATAGAAATATTTGTTTAAATGTTGTAAAATACATTTATCAAATAATTTTAAAAACTTGTAATTCTTATATTTACCAACTAATAGTTTTACAAAAGTATCTGTTAAAAGATGAATCGTTATATAGTAAAATAGGAAAATTATATTTATAACACCCTATTATAAAACTATATATCTACCCTATACTATACCTCTAACCCTAACTCAGACAAATATGTGTATTAATATAGGGTGTTATCATAATACGGTGTTATAAATATAATATTCCATAAAAACAATAATTTTAACATTATTGTCGTTATGTAAAACGTAATTTATTTATTTACCACACAATGTGAGATCTTACCACTTATATTAGCAAATAAAATTACAATATTTGATGTAACAAAATTTTCTTACAAACTTTATGAATAACTTTGTTTGACCTGGTGTGATCCGATTTTTGCATAATGAAAAATTAAATCACATGTATTTGGTATTACATGATTCCAAAAATAATATTTTCAACATTATTTGTCACGCATGTTGCTATATACAACATTGTATGGCAAGGTGTTAAAATGTATTTTTTTTTAAGCAGAAAATTTCACCTGATGGTAAATAATTTTTTTCAACAATGAAATTTATGCTTACCAACTAATAATTTTACAAGAGAAAATATTTATCATAAGTTGTAATTAGCATACAATAAATTAGGCCTACCGAATAATTGGTTGCAATTATTTGAACTCAATTAATTGATTGGAAGCGCTGCCACAATGAGTCAATTAATGCAATTTTGGGTGTGATAAATCATTTGTGCGACAAATACGTAAAGATAAACTAATATGATTAATCAGTGAATTCTTATTGCCACACAATGATTAATCACACCCATGTGGCTAATGGCAATTATTATTTTTACAATAACAGTTATAATCAATCAATTATAATTGCGTAATAGTTAAGCTGCAATTAATTTTTCGGTACTCCTGATAAAATCAAGCGAAATTTAGCAACTATATACTTACGTACTAATAGAAGAAAATATTCATTATAAATTTATAAATAGTATTATTTAAATACAGTAAAATTTTAGAACTAAATATAATAAGGCTTATAGAGAATTTTAGTAATTATATACTTACTCTCTAATAGAAGAAATATTTGTTACAAATTTATAAATAGTATTATCTAAGCATAGTAAATTTTAGAGACAAATATAATAAAAGTTATACATACCCCCTAATAGAAGAAAATATGTGTTATGTGTTATAAATTAATGAAGTGTATTATTTAAAACACAGTAAAATTTTAGAAATAAATATAATAAGGTTTATATTTACGAGCTAATAATTTAATAGAAGCACATGTTAAAATATTTATAGATACAATTTTAAAATATTGTCAAATAATGTTTTTAAAGACTTGTAATTCTTATATTTACCAGCTAATAGTTTTACAAAATATGAATCATTAGATATAAAATTAGACAATTAAAGATTATTGAATAGTAAGCTTATATATAATTATAATAAAACTTATGCATACCATCTAGAATTTGCAAGAAACAATTTAGATTATAGAATGATTAATAATGTAATTTAAAAATAAAGTAAAATTTTAGAAAAATGTACTTACTCACTAATAATTTATTAATAACATGTATATAATGTTATAAATAGTATTTATTAAAATTTATTAAATTTACCAAATATTAGAAAGAAATATATTAATTTATACTTACTCGCTAATAATTCAAGAAAAAAAATAATAAATAATATCATTCAAAATCATCAAATGAGAAATTTAGAAACAAATATGACAAAGCTTATACATACGAGCTAATAAATTAATAGAAACATTTTTAATATTTATTAGAGACATATATTAATAATTAGCAATAGTAATTTGAAAAAAATATAATATAACTTATACTTACGCGCTAATAATACAAACAAAGGTGTATATTATAAAATTATAAATAAACATTATTTAAAATCATAAATGAATGTTTAAAAACAAATATAATAAAATTTATACTTACACGCTGATAATTTAATAAAAAAAAATACGCATTATAAAGGTATAACAGCATATAACATGATTTAAAATTAAATAAAAATTTTAAAAATATATAATAAAGCTTATATATACCAGCTAAAAATTTGACAAGAGAAAATGTATTTTATAAATTATTAATAACATTATTTAAAAACTATCCAAAAACAAATCTAATGAAGCTTATACTTACTAGCTAATAATCCAATTGGAGATAAATATTGTAAAGTTATAAATCGATAATTTAAAACCATCAAAAACAAATATACTAAAGCATACTAAAGCCTATACTTACGAGCTAATAATTAAATAAATGAAGATGTGCATTAAAAATTAAAATAAAATCAAATAAAATTCTAAAAGCAAATACAATAAAGCTTATATTTACGTGCTGATCGTTCAATAAAAGAAAATATAGGTATGAATTTATAGATAACATAATTTAAGATCAAATAAAATTTTTTGAAAATTTAATAAAACCTATACTTACTGTCTAAAAATTTGACAGAGTTATTTGTTAAAATATTTGTCAGCGAAATTTAAATATAATATAGCTTATACTTACCCCCTAATAAGTTGACAAAAGCATTTGTTAAAATGGCATATTTTAAAAAATCTTCAATAACTTTTTTAACAAATATAGTATACCTGCTATAAGTTAATAAAATAAATATATAATGCTGTAAGTAGAATGATTTAAGACGAATGAAAAGTGTAAAAATAAATATAATAAATCTATACTAAATGAATAATTCTAAATATCATAGAGAGCTGTTTTCAGTACACCCGAGTACAAATCAAGTTTAGTCCATGGTTATATATATCTTGGGTACTGAATACAACGCTCTATGGTAAATAATTTAAAAATCATTAATAAGTTAGAATAAATATAGTAAAGCTAATGTTCGATTTAAGAAAAGTATATTATATAAGTTATAAATGTACTAAAGAAATATACATTATAAGGCCATCAAAATTAATTAATTGGTTTTCACAACCGAACCGGGTCAAATTTTGAAAAATTGTAAAAAAATTTTTTATAGGTTTTAATAGCGGGTGAGTTTTTAAAGAAATTTTTAAAAAAATTTTATAAAATTTTTATATATGAAAGTTTTTTTAAAAAAAAGCCGGTCGGCCGGGTCTGTTTAAAAGCTTCATTTTATGAAAACCAAAGAAATTAAATTTGTGTGGCCTAATGTTATAAATAGCATAATTTAAAATCAAATAATTTAACAACAAATATCATAAAGTTTATACTTATCCGCTAATAACTGCAGAAGCATTTGTTAAAATATTCGTTAGGCGTATATTTTAAGAATAAAATATAATAAAGCTTAAACCTAAAACTTATACTTACATACTATTAATTCAATAATAATTTGGAAACAATCATAGTAAATTATGCTTACCATCTAATAATTCAATAAAGCAACGTCAAAAATGTGAATTAAGGTTGCAAAGACAATTTTAAGTACCATCAAATGATATTAAAATATGTAATCAAAACAATGAAGTACATACTGTCTAATAATTCAATATAAAATGTGTTATATAAATGAAATGTAATTAATTTCAAAATTTGTTATATGTTTAATAATGAACTATTATAAAACAATGAATCAAATTAATTGCCTTTTCTGTACGAGAGGCGAGGCAGTTGCCAAGTAAACATTTAAAATAACAATAATAAGAATTAAAATGAAGCGATTCAATTTCATTGTGACGATTAATACTAGACCGAATGAATTATTATTAGCTGTTAGTGAAATGATAATTTAACAATTATTTAACACCTTTATCACCTTTAACGAGCTCAAGTTGTATTTATAATATTTTTTGAAAAAAAAACTTTGTGAAACGAATGTCAAAATGGATAATTTTCAGGAAGAATTTTAGATAAAACCCTATGATTTTATTAGACTAAAACTTGAGATTTTCTATTCTCTAGGACTATCGTGCATGATAAATATTATAATCATGCGGAACGAAACCCGATCATTTCCAAGCTTTTAAGACTATACCTAAACTACAGTTGATATAATTTACGTATTTAATTGATGATTACCAAAAACCTTCCAAAGATAAATCTTATTGGCTGTTTTCTCGGAAAATCACTATTATTATTACTGTCCAAGATAGGGATAAGTCCGGTTACGGTCATAATCGTTTAGCTACGGTCATTAACCGTAACCGATACTGACCAATCAGATCGGCTTAGCCAACCGGTGCTATATTCTTAATATACCAGGAACGGAGTTTGTACAATGTACAACGTAGTGTATGGTTTACAGGCATTTCAAATGTGTCTGTGCGATTCTGGGCATTTAATTGGTCCGCATTAGGGATGGACTCGGTCGGTTACGGTCGGTTATTACCGGCTAGCCGCTCATAGCCGGCTAGCCGCGGCTATAGTCGATCAATTATTTAATTATTTCATCAAATATACCAGGAACGGAGTGATAAATATCACGAAGTATATGGTTATACAGCAATTTAAATGATGTTACTCTGCAAAATCGTAGATCTGATTGGTCTGCGTGGCCCTATTTGTCACACATCATTTAATTTTCGCATATCATTTCGTCACGCCTAATACGTATTAAGACCATAAAAAATTAATTGCGGAGATGCGATTAAAATACCATGCCTGATGATAATAAAGACATATACCAGGAACGGAGTGATAAATATCACGAAGTATATGGTTATATGGCAATTTAATGATGTTAGTCCACAAAATCTTGCAATTGATTGAATATTAGGCCATGCAAAGTTGATTTTTCGTTTTACATTAAACGCCAACCAATTTTTTTTTTTTTAAAAAAAAAAAATTCCAACCAACCGACTCAATTTCAGATTCCATATAATGCAAACGAAAAACCTACTTTGTGTAGCATTGTGAAAGGGCGTGAGTGCAAATTTGATTTTTCACACGCAACTTCGTTACTGGGATTTAATTGTCTAAATTTAATGTTCAATACAATAATCTTCTGATCGACATTTGAGAATGTCTGGTTCTTCTCTTGAATGAGAACAGCCCATAACCGGTTTTTTAAAAAAATAGTAACCATAAATGCATTTAGGTTACATTATTATTACTGTATATTGATTTTAAAGAAATTTTCTGTTCTACTTTAACGTTTAATCAAATACTAATATGTATACTTAATGAAGTATTTTTGCAGATCAGTATATTTAGAGGAGATAATCTTTCTCTTTGTTATCATTTGCTTCATAAGAGGGCTGGCTCTATAATCTCTCCGTTCCCACCCATCTTGCTGTAACTCAGCAATTAGGTAATGCTTAGCAATTGGTTTAATTGGTTGAATAGTAGCAAACAAAGACTTTTATCAGATCTTCAAAACTGCAATAGTCATATTTGATGATCTGTTTTTCATATACTCTAGAAATTATAGATTGATTAGAAGTTTCATAGATATAATATATTAGAATTTGAATTTATGATGATTAATTTGAGTAGAAGTGTTCTCTTTAGGAATGTAATGAGATGTGGTGCCTGTAATGACAACAAACTGATTTCTAAATATTTTTTTGATGTTTTTTAAAAATTTTCATTGAATAATAAAGTTGTATTTTTGATAAATTGAATTTTAAAGAGATACCAATACTGTTATAACATTGTACCATTAACAAATATAGTATTATCAAAAATTCTCTTGGTATATAACAATATTAACTTTAGTAATTTTTTTTTTAAAAAAAAGACATTACAACACTTTGCATATTGGATAACAGGTCTGATTCATTTTACCAACAATTAATTCACTAACAAATTCATTTACCAACAATACCATTTACCAACAGTATGTTTCACCAACAAATTTTGTTTTATAAATTACATTAACCTTAACTTTAATTCTAACTTTATTCTAAAGTCAATGACAGAATTACTTTGTCAGTAAAATAACTGTCAATGAATCATACTGTCAGTGAATGAACTTGTCTATAAAAAAATTGTTAGTGAATCATATTGTTGGTGAATTTATTATTAATAAAATGAACTGAACTAAAACAACTTGCTCATTACTTGGAAATTGTGACTAACAATAAATCAGTATAAAGCACTTAAATTTTGCAAAAAAAAACATTGTTTTTCAAAACTTTTTTTGGTAGAATTTTACCTGATGCAGATCATTTTACCAGAATTAATATCGTTTTGTTCTAGATCTGGCCAAAGGATCTGCGAATTTGACCAGAATTATGAATGATAAGTTCTTCTATATATCAGATGATGCAGACTTTGCAGAACTACTGATACGATTGCATACTAAATTATACAATTATTATTATTATTATCAACCAAGAAATTAAAAATCTGTTATTGGCTAGCCAGTTGGCTAAGCTGCTTGGTCAGTTACAACTGTTATTATTATCTATGAGACACCTAGTTAAAAATTAGCTATGTGATTATTTTACCGATTTGACAAGTTTTTGATTTCAGCAATGATTAGTGATTTTGGCATAAGTAGTATATAATACTAAAGATTTTTATTTGTAACATTGTTTTATTGATAGTTTATTATTACAATGTCAACATATTCAACATTATTAAATTTTTATTTAAACACTTGTTCAACATGCTTGGTGTGTTTAGTTTGTATGAAAATTTATAGAAAAGACTGTTCTTGTCAACCAATAGATCTTAACAAGAAATATAAAAAATTTTCTGAATATAAGTTGAACTTTCATAATAAATATATTATATGAATAGATGCTAATATTTAAAAAAGTTAAATATGATCAAGAATTTGTTAGCTGGTTTAATAATAAATCTTAAGTTAAAATTTCAAAAAAATTAAGACTTTATTAATATTTGTCAAAAATGTATTAATAATTATAATAAGCAAAATCAAAGTAAAAATTTTATGTTTATATATCTAATATATTATTGTTTATTTAATAATATTATTAATAATTAATATTTAGATCAATATGAAGATTAGAATAAATTAAACAAAAATTTCAAAACTATAGATTTAACAATTCAAAATTCTTTAAATTTTTTATCTACAACAAATATTTCAGATTCATCTGACTTACCTAAAATAACAACAATTTTATTAGAAACTATTAATATGAAAGAGCCAAATTTTAAAAGTTCTACTACTACTACTACCACAATAATAGATTCAGAAATTACTGACATTAAAGAACCAAATCAGATATTAGTAATAAAGAATGTATTACAAATAGAGATGGGCATGCACAGAATCCATGTAATCTCACACAGGATTATATATGTTATGTGCAAAATTTATTTGGATCCTGTGTGGAATTTTTAATATGATCCTGAAATAAGATTATTTAGCTGCTATTACCATAATATCTAACTAGCATTAATAATTATCTGACCTGCATTAACATATTTAGCCAATTTCTAATTAAAATTTATTTATTTATTTGCATACCATTTTACATATATGTTTGTTTATATATATGATAAGAATTTATCTTTTTTGCTATTGGTATCTTTTACTTATATTACAAAAATATTCTTTATCATTAAGTTGCTCTTTTAATAATAAATAACATATGTAGTAATAATAATATTTGGAATTATCTTACAAAAATTTAATCAGATAAAACCTTTAATTAAGAATGTGCTTAATATAATTAATGCTATTAAACTTGTAAAAAAGATATAATAATTTACTATTTTGATTGACTAATGGCAATGACTAAAAGTTTTGATTAAATTACTCAAATTTTTAGTAAAAAAATTGTATTTGCCCATTAAGTAAAATTAGAGGTTAAAATTTTGTAGTTTAATAAATTTACATGAGATTTTTAGAGAAACTGCAATTTGCCTATCTCTAGATATTATATATTTTATAAAATTACATGAAATTCATATTACTAAAACTTATATGAAATTACATGTATTGTAAATTTGTAAAATGTAATTTTCAACTCTAAGTGAAATATGTTTTTGTGTTAATTTTACCATTACACAGACCCAACTCTTAAGCCAAAATTATGTATAATGTGGCCAAAATTTTGTTAATTACAGCTATTGGAAAATCAAAATTGAGGTTCAACAGCATGGCATCTAGATTTAATAAATCTTGTATAAGATATGAATTTCAAGCAGATCCCACATGTAATATATAAAATTTTTAAAAAACTGTGATTTGCCCATTTCTAATTACAAGTAAGATATAATATATAATATATAATATTTTAAAATAAATTATTACTAACACTAATATTTAATTTTAGCATTTATAACATTAGTATATTATAACTAATTTGAAAGACCTCACAAAAAATTAGATAGAGCATTGGCAATTTTAAATTATCTTAATAATATAAAGTATTTCAGAAATATTAAAAAAGAAATTTTATCATATAAACTTCTTGAACATTAGGAAAAAATTGAATTAGGCCATATTTATTATCAAATTTTAAATAAATCCCAAGCAGATCATTATAATTTAAAAGCTGATAAAGCTATTAATGCATTTATATTAGAAGTAAAGCATAAAAGAAATATTCAACTATGTATTTACCAAGAAAGTAATGAATTTAATAGAATCAATAAAAAAAGTTGTGTAAGTTTTTTATGTTATATTTATTAAAATATATTATAATTATTTTATTTAATTATTCATTTATATAAATACTTGAAACTGAATCAAATACAATTAATAAATTAAATATTATTGAAAAAAGAATTTATGAGAACCTTTTATCTTGTGATACACATATTCAAAAATGTTTAATTTCTGAAGATAACTAATATTTAAAATTAAATAGTGTATAGCAAAAGACTTACATTTTTGGGAATATGTATATCATGTAATTATTACATATACTAGAGGCTATTAGCAAAATTTGGTGTCTGTCATACAGATTATTGTCTGTCTGTTTAATCATGTAATTAATTAATACAAATTTAAAATGTTTGATTGGTTGTTACAAATCAATTTTTGTTTCAAACTACAACAGTTTGTGTTTTTTAGTATAGTAACTTTATGGGTTTAATCAATTGTAAAAATTTTTAATAATTATCTTATTACTATTATTTTATTAATATATATGTAATTGAGAATAGTGATCCTAGTGTAGTAGTTGGGTTGTTATTCTTCAAGTGGCAGGTCTAAGGTTCAAATTCTATCTATGACAAAATTTGAAAATTAATCTGTATTATAGCAAACTGTCTCTTAATGATTAGTTGAATTTGTGTATCTATAACCTTAAGTTGCACCATCTTGAATAGGTGCTTGTGTATCTATGCCAATATAATGTTATATATACATAGAAGAATGTTAATAACTAGTGTCATATAAGTCTTTAGTGTAAACTCATAATAAGACTACCAGGTGCAGTAAACTAAGGAACTGAAGAATCAGAAGTCTACTTAGAAATTTTTAAGTAAAGAGGTAGCATGAACTTTTGACAATATGGTTAGACTGATAAAAGCTCATAAAACACCTCTAAAGAGATAAATGAATAAACTAGATATCAAGATATGTAAAAGAGCATATGACTAACCAGGTTGCCAAAATCAGTAAAAAAAAAAGATATATAAGTATACTATACCAGACTAGCATGACAGAAGTTCTATTTTATTAGCTGTAAATGTGTAATTTGCAGATCCTAATTTGTTAAAATGTGATTGGCCAGTTAAGTTATATATTAATCAAAAAAAAATTTTTTTTTTACCATTACACTGTAAACATTGTAGCTTAAGTGTTTGATTGTTGTAAAAATTCGTTGTGGTTGTTGTAACCAAGTTTGATATAAATAAAACTTCACTGTAATCAAAGTTTATTCAAATTTTTGCCATGGCTAGATGGTTGGAACTTTGCTGTAATTGCTGTAATCAAGAGTTTTGTTATGACCAAGGTCTTGCTATTAAGGTTCTGTCATGATTTCGCTGTAACCAAGGTCTTGCTATTAAGGTTCTGTCATGATTTCACTGTAACCAAGGTTTTTAAATAAATAAGGTCTTGCTGTAATTAAAATTCTACCTGATCAAGTTTTGTTTAAAGCTTCGTTATAGTTCATAACATCGTGGTCGGAAAACATTTTACTTACCTACTGCCTATATCAATCATATCAAGTGTGACTTGCAAAAAAAAAAAAAAAAAAAACATTTATGGAAAAGAATTGTGGTCCTTGCTCAGTAATTAATTGTACATCTAGCAATGTTAGATTTTGTACAATTACAGAGCTTGCATATAGAAAATGTTATAAGAAGGGAACATTGGAAACATATTCCTACCTTGAAATTGGGCAGCAACTTTGTCATCAACATTATTGTAAAATCATAGAGTCTGATAGAGACCAAAAAAAAAAAATAAACTAAAACTTAAAAAAATACAAACTCAAAAAGAAAACCGTCCAATGTCAGTTCAGCAACAGTTGCCGCAAATTCAAGAGCAAACCTCTCAAAAACAAAGCTGGACCCTTGAAGACTAGCAACAAGATCTTCAAATATTATTTTCTAAAGCATTGGAACCAATAACTCCTCAACCAAATCATGGTAATTATTTTATATTTTATTGATCCTTTTTATTTTATTTTTATTAAATATACTGTATTTATTTTTTTTAAATATAAATTCTACATTTGCTTCGAAAATACAAGCTTTAACAAAAGTATTGTATCACTAGCAATGTCAAGAAGGCATCAGTTTGCAATTGGATCCTATAAAGTTTAATCATATGATTGAAAATGCAGACCCTCAACTTAAGGGATTTTTTAATTATATGGTTAGTACATTAATTCCAAAGGAGTGCTCAGCTTATAGTATCAACAAAGCTAAAAAGTCAATAGTTGGATTATGCTATACACTGGCTGGGTTACGAAAAAATTTGTCAACTAGCATAAAATAGAAGTTGGATTATACTTAATGGTGTCAGGAGCAACATGGGAGGTGATTGATACAATGGCAAGCTTAGGATATTCTGCATGTGCTAAAACAGTAGAAGAATTTCGAAATAATATTAAAAAAAAACATGCAGCAAAAATTGAGAAATATTTTTTGGACAATGTAAATGTTATATATTTTAATAAATAAAGTGTTAATATATGTTATATATATATTAATATTAATATTTTTTTTTAGAAAAATATTTTTCATGTCTATAATATAGATGATTACTATTCTATTCATGAAATTCGAAGGCCAGACACTGTATCAACATCAGCTGCAAATCACTTTGCTACCTGTGTTGCAAAACTCATTAATTGTTATTCATTACTAGTTAAATTCAATAAAATGTCGATACATAACCTATTAAATCTTGATGCTTTGAAAATTTGCTAGTATTTAATAAATAAATATACTGGAACATTTGATACTTCATATTTGGAAAGTCAGTGGATCATACAAATACAACAAACTGTAAATAAATTTGATCGAATTGAAAATTTAACATTGCATAATTATGATGATCATATTATGAAAAGAAAAGAAGAACGTTCAATGAATGGACTTCAATTAATCGGAATTAAAAAGCAGCATTTACATTCAGTACAAGACTATCTTAATGCTTTAAAACTCATTTTATCAGTAAATAAAAACGTGCATTATTTGAATAATCAAGTTATACCAGTTGTTGCTGACTGGCCCAGTCAGCTCTTTATAAGGAAAGTGTTATATACAAGAATATCATTTCCGAATATTGAGTCATTCATACCTATGTTGGGCCCACTTCATTTGTTACTAAATAGCTAAGAGCAGGTTTTATTAGTGCATCATTCCTTTTTTGAAAACCTATTTCATTCTGTGTTTGGCAAACACAAGAAATTGGCAAAAAAACCTCGCCCTTGGCAAATAAACCTTATTTTGGAATTAGCATGAAGTGGTTGGATTAAGGTTAGGAACCAAATTATGAATAAATTTGGTCAAACCTGTAAGGATGTCAAATATAGAACTGCAATTGATCTGCTTGATAATTTAGTTCCTTCGACACTTGACATTTATGCAATTTTATTTCAGAGAGGTTTGTTCAATGAATACGTAGAAACAGTTTTCCGCATCTGAACATTTTCCTTATACTGAAAAAGAAAGAACTATAATAAAGTGCCACTGATTTTTTTATCAAATTTATTCTATTGGAAAGATACTGGCAATCCTTTTTTTGATTTAATACAGGAGCATTTACCATGTTTTAATGAATATTATGTTGAGAACACTCATAGTCACATTAGGGCTAATACATCTCCAAATTCAACAGTAAATAATATAATAAAGCAAGCATTCATTGTTATAGATCATGATCTTGCATTCAAAAATGCATATTGCAAAACACAACGATATCTATATAATACATCAATGCTTGATTTTTTGTCAGACAAAACCAGTATTTTTTTATTACAATATTTTCATAATATGTATTACAATCATGGTAAAAGTGTTCCAAAAATTAATAATACAAAAAAAAAAAAAAATCCCTGGAACATACAAATTGGCAACATTAGATGAAAAAGTAGATTTGCGACATTTGCCAACAGCATATAGTACATTATACCCACCACATCCTGAAGCATGTGACCATTGCAAACTTCCACTTGTTGATCATACCAGTGTAGTATATGTATGTGGACATGGCTATCATAATGCTTGTTATAATGAAAAATGTATCTATTGTAAAGAATTCTACAAAAAGGGTATTTTCAAAAACATGAATGCATTTTTAAACCAAATTGAAAAAGGTGCAGATACATTAACAAAAGAAGATCTTGATGAAGATGTTGAAACTGAAGAAAATGAAGAACCTTCAGAGGAGACAGGGGAAATGTCAGATATTTCAACAAAATTGGCAGCAGAACTTACCCAAATAAACTATTGGTAAGTAGAAAACCTAAATAAAAAATATTGATATAATGGAACTGTTAGCTTAATGCAATTGTAAATGCAATAATAAAATACTATTTGCTATAAACCTTGCACTTTGTAAAAGTTACAGGATCAGTCCAGATCATAGAGATGTGTTTTTAGTTTTTTATTGCATTATGATTGAAGAATGAACTAGTAAAGTTTTACAAAAGAAAATAAGATTTTTAGTGTACTACCATATGACATATCTTTACTCGTTATAATAAGTTCTATGTAACATTCATATTTAGCCAATCATGTTTAATGAAAATCATTAAACATGATAGCCAATAAAATATGACTTCTGTCATGCTTACCAGACTATTTGGATTGGAAGTAGAGGAAGTTCTGTCAGTCCTGAGTAGTGGTTAGTAAGGAATGATAAAGAAGACATCACGATGATAGGTACTGGGGTTCTAGTAAACTTTACAAGAGCAGAAATAAATAACTCCTATAACTGCAAGTGTTAGGTAATTATAGTGTGTTGCATAAAACTAAATCAGCTGTGTGTGAGATACAGAAGGTTCTAGTAAGTTTTCTGTCAAGAATAAACTAGTTCTAAGGGTCTTGAAAACATCAGATACTTTGGATAGGTGTAGCCCAGAAGATGTTCTTGTGATTACAAGTTGGATTACATATGCAGAGGGTTTAAATAGGCAAGACTCATAGTTGGCTTGCAAGTATGATACCTAGTATAGAATTTGTATAGTAATGTATAGGTGAACTACTTAAATTAGGCACCAAAAGTGCACATATGGCTAGTTGTAACCTTCTATATATGGAAGCCCCTGGAGGTATTCATGTCCAAATACTTGAATAAAAATATTTATTACCAAAAGCAGAGACTTTAATGTTAAAAAAAAAAAAATTTAATATATATGTAATTTATAAATACTAATATTTAAAAATTTTTAAATAAGATGTGAGTCCTATAGCTTAGCTATTAAGCTCCCATACTCTCTACATTCAAGGTCAACAGTTCAAGTCCAGCTAGAGTCAAAATTGAAAAATTTTAGTATCTGTAATCTAATAAGGAGTCTGTAATTTAAGGTGAGCCCTATGAGTAAGTCCAAGTGCAGTACAATGATAAAAATAGAAATTTCTAGAAGAAGACCCAATCGTGAAATGCAGGCACTATACATAACAAGCAGTTGTTATAGAAGGTTATGGTTATAAAAAGATTGCACATGTAAGTCTTTTAGGCCTTCTAATATAGGCAGTACCAACATCTCTGCATTTAACTTGTGAGGTACTTGCTTGAAAAGATAATCAACAGATTGTGCAAATAAGTCTTAATTAGGATTCAAGAAGAGGATTTGATTGGAAGAGTATTCTGAAAGTAATCAAGACTAAAATAGTAAGAGAAACAGTGAACACATAGATAGACTGTGATAAATGATTGGTCTAACTAAAAATTGAAAGCATCTCTGGCACAGCTGAATAATCTAATTATAAAAAAAAAAAATCTTGAAGGTTGGCATATAACTTCCTTGTGCAATGTAAAAGTACCAAACCAGGTTCCTGGTTATACCTATATGAAAGTTTATAATAAACAAGACTGGGATTAACCAACCAATGTGAGATAAGATTTGCAAGATAGTATGGCATTACTGTGTTTAGTATAACTTCCTGGGGCATAACCAGAATTGTCCTGCAGATATTATCAAATAAGCTAGGAGCTTGCAATAAATGGTAGTATGGTATCACTAAGGTTGAAGGAACTCCCTAGGTATAACCAGAATTGTTTTGTTTGTAAGCATAACAAGTCTCAGTTTACACCATAGAAGGGAGCACCAAGTTGGAGGTTAAATGTAGCATCAAGTTATTATATGACATTAAGATCTAGGGTATCTGCAGAAACAATGGCAGCAAACCTAGCTTGAGATAAAGATTGGTCAAAAAACCAATGGTGGCAACAGATTTGGCTTGAGATACAAGGTCTTTGCAGATTCTGAACCATTGTCAGAACACTTTAGAGGAATCAATAACAGATATATCAAAGATGAAAAGATTATAAGAATCAAACATACCTGAGTAAGACCAATTTGGAAGTGACACAATGACAAAAAAATAAGAAATATAAGAAACAAGGTAATACTAGATATAGTTAGATTAAGAGACAAAAAAAACAAGACCAAGTAAAACATGTGAGTGGAACATATAGGTATGATTTATAGAAGACAGTACTCCTGGCATTTGAGATACTATATTAAGTTCGATAGATATCTTTGTCTGTATAGCAGTTTTAATAATATGCTCTTACTACAAATAGTTGTTAAGATAACTGCATGCAGGCATGTAGCAGACATGCACTTAGGTGCCATATGGGTAACCAGGTAAAATCAGTGATGTAAAATTAAATAGTATATAGTATTAGTAATAATTAATCCTAAAAAAAATGTAACTATAAATTTGTATTATATTAAATTAAAGCTAATAAACCAACTGGCATTGTTACCAAAGTTCAAAAAAAAAAAAATTTTAAAATAAAGTTTTTAAAAATACCAGATGTTGATGAAAAAACTTCTTCAAATATTTCATCTTTTGATAAAACTAATTATCATTATCTAACATTCAAATGACCTTTAAATAATAATACTACTATATTAAATAAAGATATAAAATTATTTAAGTATATTAATTTTTATATTATAACTAATTTTATAGATAATTTAGCTTTGAATTATATTATTATGCTTAATACAAATTCAATTTTAATACTAATAATTCATTTTGTAACTATTTATACTAAAAAAAAATTACTATTTAAAACTAATATTCATGTTATTCATAATATGACTTTTCAAAGTTTACTTGATTACATATTTCCTAAAGGTCTACTAAATTAAAATGATTTATTATTAAATTATCATTGGACATTAATAGTAAAAACTATTTATTAGAACAAGTTATAAGCAAATTATTTAAAGATGAACATATTGATATTTGGATATAGATAAAAGATATTAATATTAAATTTAATAATTAGTTTGATTAGTTTAGCTTTATAAATATATGTATTAACTTATAAAATAATTTATAATTATACATTATTTAGCTACTCTTTGCAGCTGTGCAAGCTGAGCATATGATGAGTGAAACTACAAAAGAATTTTCTACTTCCTTGAACCACATTTTATCATTTTGCATCAAGGAAGCTTTGCAAGAACCTATTTACAATACATTATATGATTCAGACTCTTGCTATAACTAATGGTTAACATGTTTAAAGCTACCCTTACTTCCACATTCACAAACACTCAACTCATTTCTAAAACACATCTACCAATACAACTTTACACAACATAATAACTTTAACTATGCACTAAGACTAGCAATTAAACTGGACTATAGTGAATGCTATATACACCTACCATATGTGTCTCAACCCCTACCTGATTACTTCTTACCATAATTATCAGGTTATACCTACTATTTATCTATACATATCCCCTCTGATTTCTCTCTAATTAACAATAATATATTAGATACTAACCTAATTATAAAAGATGACGAATTAGACAACAATTACTCCCAAATAATAGGAGCTATTTTAGAAAGCCATGATGAAACTACTATAGCTAACCGATACTATGACAATATCCAATTTAATACTTGCTACAAAAATTTTGATTTTACAACCACATACTATTACTTCCACATCCTCAAACTATTACTACTTTCCTATATCACATTCACAGCTTTGGCTATTCATCTAATAACCTATGTGGCTACATATTAACCATCTCTATTAAAAATGACTATAGTGAAGCTCATGTCTATCTTTCATTTGAACCTAAACCTTTATCTAATTACTTTATTTTACCAGTTCAAGCTATCTGGCATTACCCAAATATACAACTAAAATTCAAGACATCAGTACCAGTTTTTACTATACCAGTATCTCTAGATAACTCAACACTCTTTTCTTCACTTCATACATTCAACCTTAATGTTGCATCTGACTCTAACTCTTCTTTCAATAATGATCTACTTCAACTTAACATCTTAACATATTATGTACAGAGATATAATACACAAGAAAAACAACTATTATGAGAAAATTACTGTCTAACTTATAATTTATATATAATTAGTTTTACTGAAACCAAAATTGCTAAAAACATAAAAACCAAATTCTGGAACACATCTCAATACTCATATTTTTGGTCCAAC
>CAJVQA010002177.1:0-22736 GCA_910591915.1 Cetraspora pellucida
AAAATCAAATATTTAAATCAAATATTTGAATTTGATTTGATCAAATCAAATCAAATCAAAGAAATATTTGATTTGATTAAATTCAAATCAAGGAAATATTTGATTTGATTTGGTTTTGAGGAACTCTACTGGCCACATTAAATATTAAAATAGTATTTTAGAAAATATATGCTGTTATGGGCTTAATAAACGAGTTCAGAGATGGGGCAAATGCGACAAATTGTCGCCAGAAAAAGGATTATGCTGCGCAATGTTCCTCAAAGATAATAGAGGTAGTTTTACGATTTGGCACAAGGTCAAGGTGATCATAGAGAAGTGTTACAAGATAAGTGTTATGAATTTAAAAGAATGTGGGTTTATTTTACAAGTTAAAGGATCTTTATTAACTTTTATTAGTATTTTGTAGGAGAATACAATTATATTGTTAAGGGCTATTCCGGACTATGCTGAACTATTCTGTACTGTATTGAGATACCTTTCGAGAGGAGAAAATTCCACTCTTTTTATAATGAATTGAATAAGAGAAGAGCTCACGCAAGACCACAACTCTCCTCATTATTACTAACACTTTCTAACCTTATTTGTTATAACCTTTAACCTCTTCCATATAGCCTTTCGTTACTTTAACGTTTCTCATGGCTTTGATTGAGAAATGTTTCAGTTACATGATCCTGGGGCCAGAACTCATCGTATTGTCTTCAATCGCACTCTCTTGGCATCACCTCACACTTAACCCAAGTAAGGCAGATGAAGTCAACATCCATTCCTAGTGCAACAGGTTGGTCCAGGTCGACCTTGCTTTAATTGGGGGGTGGTTGGGTCTTGCATGGAGGCTTGTGTACTTTCATATGGCATCTTTTGGAGCCAGGTGCACATGTTTCAAATGGATCATTATGGGCAACTCTAATTAGGTAAGTATGCTACAATGATGTTCATTTCGCAGGCTCCATGAAGTGTCAGTTTTACCTCTGACAATGCTTATGTATACACAAGTTATCGCACATATATAAGGTATGAAAAATGTCATGTGAAAAATAGGTAACGCATAACAATATGTGATGAACAGAGTCACACAGACCAATCAAATACTGAGAATTGTACAGACACATTAACTTACCTGTATACTATACACTATGTACTTTGTTCCTGATATATACATTTATTTATTAAATATCATTTAGCTAATTTGGTTAGATTTGATTATATGGATTGTGCCAAAATTATTGTTATATACAAATTTATTTTTATGTCATGATAATTATTTTACAGATCATTATAATGATAAATAACAAAATATAGTATCGGTCCAATGGTTGGTTCGGTCAGTTAGAATTTGTGACTGAACTGGTATCAGTCATGGTCATGACCAAACCGTTGACATTCCTAGTAGTGACACTAGGTGAACTTAAACTAACAGACCAATCGACAGTCAAGAGGTCCAAAGTAAGTATTAAAGAGCTTCTGATTTTATTGTTTAATTATTTGAATGCTATCTGGGAATTCTAAAAATAATATAGCAGTCTAACTGTTTATACTGCATAACAGACCTCATGCATAAATAGTATAAGGAAAAGGTATATACATTATATATGTATGTATATGCAAAATAATAAGTATGACATGTAAAGTAAATATACCATATAAGAAAGAATGTAAAGATATAATAGTAAATTTATGCATAAGGATGAGTGGCAATAGTAAAAAGGGACGATGCAAAGATAAATTAACTGAAATAGATCTGAATAAAAGGAAAATGAAAAATATAAAGAAGGAAAACCCACTGTAACGATATTAAATCCTTATTGAAACACCATTGTATGATTCATGCAGATATTATTAAAATGTAATCCAAAAATCATATGATTAGCTTAGGTTAAAGGAGAACATATCATTTCGATATTTAGTTCTTATTGAAGAAATGTCGTATAATTCACGTATAATATCGTTCTTCGTCCTAATTATCTAAAAATCATACGATTAAATGGAAAATATAAAGAAGGAAAGATATAAAGAACCTGGCGTAGTGATATTAAATCCTCATTGAAACATCATCGTATGATTCATGCAGATGTTCTGAAATAGATCTGAATAATGAGGAGAATGGAAAATATAAAGAAGGTAAACTATAAAGAACTTATCTTAAATCCTCATTGAAACATCGTATAATTCATGCAAATATTACTAAAATCATATGATTAGCTCAGGTTAAAGGAGAACTTATAATTTTGATATTGAGTCCTTATTGAAGAAACGTTATATGATTCACATATAATACTGTTCTTAATCCTAATTATCTAAAAATCATACAATTAAATTCGTCAAAGAAAATGATTAGTATTACTATGCCGAATTCAGGAAGATGATAATATTCTGATTTAGATTAGATTAAATATTTGTTTAATAAATAACATTATGTATATAAGAAGCTCATTCTGACCTTTAATAAAGATTAACATTATCTCTTGTTTAATTTTTCATATGCTTCTATTTGTGTACTGTAATAAATCAAATATTATTAAAATTCCTATTTTTTAAAAAAAGTATGGATAGTAATCGTGAATACATCTTTGAAGTTGATCATATCTCTGATAACAATATTTAAGAGGTTATTGAATCTTCTACTAGTGTAAGCAGAAGAAAGGCCATCGATAAACCAGCTGAAGAACCAAGTGCAAAGAAGATTTGAGTAAATTTTTCTAAACAACCTAGTTCTAATAAAAAAAGCCATGTCTGGAAATATTTTGAAGAGATGGGCGAGAATAATGTTTGTAAGATAGTTGTATTTCGAAAAGGAGCAGAAACTTAATATAATACAAGCTATAAACATGATGGATCAACTGGAAATATGAAAACGCACTTGCACTCAGTTCATAAGATCTTTGGGCCAGATGAATCACTAAGTTCAAATGAAAAACAACAATTAAGTATAAGTGATATGATTAGACAAGTAAAACTGCATAACATGTCTAGACAATCAGAGTTACAAAGAATTACTACCGAATGGCTAGTTACTGATTCTTTAGCGTTTAATGTTGTATGTGGTAAAGAATATCATAAAATGATGCAACGAATTGATCCTGTGTTTAAACCACCAAATTACAAGTGTATTAAAAAAAATATTGACATTGCATATCAAAAAGATGTAGTAGAACTTAAAAAATTGCTCAACACTACCTGTGAAACAGCCTCTATAACCATGGACTTGTGGACATCCTGTGCTAATCATGGATATATTGGAGTAACCCTTCACTGATTAACACCTAACTTTGAAGTACGTAATGTACTTCTATCTATTGAAAAGATCGAATATCTACATACAGCTGAAAGTATAAAGGAATTTTTAGATAATAAAATTGAAGAGTTTCAGTTAGTTAGTAAAATTTTTTGTGCAATAACTGATAATGGTGCAAATATGAAAAAAGCAATTAAAATTTGGAATGGCGTGAAATGCCTTCCTTGTACTATGCACATACTCCAACTCACAGTCTTACAGGCCTTAAAAGTTATGAATCCATATATTAAACAAATTAAAAAGCTTATTAGCTTTTTTCAATCTTCGAAACAATATCAATGTCTTGATCAGGCACAAGTTGACTTGGCAAACTGTGAGGTGACTAGTATAAATCCTATTCAACTTCACGATTCTGAAAATATAGATAATGAATTAGAAGACAATGAGATAGAAATATGTGAAAAAACTCCATCCATTTTATGTACTATGAATGACTCAAAAACCCGCTGGAATTCTTCATATCAATCTTGGAAGAGACTCCTAAAGTTACGTCTAGCAATTGAGTAGCTTTTTGGGACTTTACCTCTACAAAAAAAACTGGTGTTAAAGAAGACTCTGAAAAGTTAAAACAATGCATGCTTAAAGACTATGAATGGCAGTTATTAGAAGAATTGATTCATGTATTTAAGCCATTCAATGAAATGACAACTTATTTTAGTGGAATTCAATATATTACTATTTCGATTGTCAATCCAGTCATTGAATTTTTAAAGTTTGAATTTGCTGATGGTGAATTTGATGAATCTGCTGATGGTGAATTTGATGAATCTGCTGATGGTGAATTTGATGAATCTGCTGATAACTTTAATAATGATAAATATTTAAAATTGTTAATCAATTTTTAAATGAGATAATATTTTCTGCAGTGATATTTATTTATTTTTGAAAATAAATAAATATCACTACAGAAAATCATCGGCACTGTTTGTTAGTAACTATATATTATAAAGTATCAAGTGCTAACTAATATTTTAAAACTCTAGATGAAGAGTTATTAAATGAAGACTTCAGCAATAAAGAGCTTGACAATGATATAGAAAGTCAATTCTCACCTGAAGCCATAATCGCCAATATTTGAGGAGTAATTTATAATTCTTTGTAGCACTACTAGCAAGATTCAGAAGATATTAAACTATTAGCCACTCTACTAGATTCTCGATTAAAATTAATGAATGCATGGCCTAATACCTTACAAACCAAAACAATTGGTAAATTGCAAGCCAAATTTCAAGTTTGAAAAGAGACAGCTATAACTGATGATCCAGAAATCCATAAAGAAACCACTGCCCCTAGTTTTATGAAAAAAATCTTCAGTAGTAGTCAAAAAGTAAATAAAAAATCTAAGATCGATAACTATTTAAATGAAGATGTCTTATCTGAAACTGCCGATATTTATGCCTAATGGCGTAAAAAACAGAATTCTTTTCCTATTTTAAGTAAAATAGCTCATAAATATTTATCAATTTCTGCCACCTCAGTTTCAAGTAAGTGACTTTTCTCTGATGCAGAAAACCAAATCACTTTGAAAAGAAGCTGAATGTCATCTGAGACAGTAAGCAAATTGTTGTTTGTTAAACGTAATAGCTTGTATTGTAGGATTTGGGACTAAATATAGACTAAATATGTAATAAACTTATGTAATAAAAATTTTAATAAAATATTCAGAATTAAAAGCAATTATATTAAATCTAGATCTGTTGAATTAATTTAGGTAATTTGCCATAATTTTTTGGAGTAATACAAATAGTAATGTATAGTCTAGTAAAGTAGTAAAGTATAATATATTAAATTAGCAAACACGTGAGTATGGATAATAGGTCACAACTGAGTATAAAGTAATATATGTGTATAATATGCAAATGTATATAAAATTTATGCAAACATAACATTAGAGAAACTAGACTTCAGGCTTTAAAAACTTATAAAATCAGGTCAGTAAATCACTAATGGAGGGTGCAGTTATTCTTGCAGCTTACCTTTTTATAATGAATGCATCTATGCTCTATAACAGTATAATAAACTATTTTAAAAAATATTTATTAGAGCCTGGCATCAGAAATAGTACACTATTTTATAAGGAACATAAAAATTTTTATTATAAGAACTGTCAGTTCAATTGTATAAACTACAAGAATATTAATTTACATTCCTTTACAGACATATATATAGTACAGCATTCTGAATTTTTTTTTAAATCGGTTTCAAAGAATGCCAAAGTTCTAAACAAATATTGCATAAATACTTTTAAACCTTCACATTAGTGTAATTTTTTTTCAGTTATAATTGATAGTGTTCTTTCAGATCATAGCCAATATCAAAAAGATGCTTTTTTTAGACCTTCAAATAATGGTGGCATTAATGCAATTTATGTTCTTTCAGGTTACAACTGATAATCAAAAAGATACTCTTTTTATGATAATATTCTTTCAACGATGCCTTTTTAGACCTTCAAATGATGGTGTAATTTATGTTCTTTCAGCTATAGCCGATAGTGTTCTTTCAGACTGTTTTATATAATAAGTATAATATTCTAATTTTATATACTCAAATGTGATTTTTGAAGTATACTTCACTACTTTACTAAACTATACACCAATACTATTCGTAATACTAAATTTTTTGAGCTGTAATGTCATAATATATTACAGCATACATCATATCGATATAATATTTACAGCAATTAGATATGTACTATGCCAAACAGGAGGAAACATTGATGTTACACAATTGATTTTACACACAGTGTGAATCACATAAAAAAATTTTTTTACAATACTTTACCGATTTTGATCAGTCAGTTAGGAGATGTTATGATTATAATCCAACGCCATTTTTATTATAATAAAAATAGTGTTGGATTATAATCATAAGCTGACTGATCAAAATCGGTAAAGTATTGTAAAAAAATTTTTTTATGTGATTCACACTGTGTGTAAAATCAATCATATAACATTAACATTTCCTTCTGTTACTATGCCGTAATTAATTTTACCACATGATAATACCGCCAATATACCCATTGGAGGTGATACAGGTGATCCTGCGGTTGACCTATTAGGTAACCCGCAGTTGACCCATCAGGTGATCTGTAGTTGACCCTTCAGGTGACCTGCAGTTGACCCTTCGGGTGACCTATGGTTGACCCATCTGGATCATAATCATCTCTACTTGGGTACCTGACCCACCCGCAGGTGACCCAGGTAAAACCCACCCAGGTCAAAACACTACACAAAATTCCCACAACTTTTGTACTATTCACAAAAGTCAACTAATTGATTAAACTTGGCTTCACTTATATTGCTAATATGTTTTAGAGTCAGTTTCTTTGTTCAATATATTTGTTCATAATCAATGACTTTAAACAATCAATAAGTTCTAGTTCAGACCTTAATTCTACTTGCCTTTATAGACTTGTTATAATCTGGTTTTTCTAATAATAAAACTCCTAAATAATAGCTATAAGCTAAGCAATATATCTGGTTATAGTTAGATGGGCATGCAATTAACCAATATTTTTTAGTAATTTTGGTATAACAATTTTTCTATAACATATTGATAAAATCTGGCTTAGTGTTGTGTTTAGTAGATCTATTTTTATTTTGGTCAACAGATTATTATTACAGATTGTTGATAATATGTATGAGGTTTTTATATTAAGAATAAGAGTAGTACTATTAGCTTCACATATAATAGTACCTAGATGTTGAACCTGTTTACAGAGGTCCTGTAACTTAAGAGCTTTGTAGTAAATTTGTAAGGTAACCCATGTTGGTAGCTCTGTGATGGGTTCATTGTTGTTAAGATTATTAGAGGTTTAATTCAAAAGTGTAGAAAAAATTAATATTAAAAGACAACATTTTTTTGGCCTTTTTATATCTGTTAAAATTCTCTTTACACTTCTATGCTAAGCAATCTTTGGCACAGTAATTTGTAATTCATTTAACCTATTTTGTCTCTTATTAATTTCATTTAATTCATGCTGTTTCACATTTAATAGCAGCTAAATTTGTTTAACACATGCTTTTCTTTGTATTCTATTTATAGCTACATTGTTTATAATACATATTAAACAATTCTTTGTTTTAAAATTTGGCAAAATTTGTATCACTACATGTCTATTCTATTCTATTTTTATAATTATAGTGTTCTTTGTATCTTTCTTTCCTTAAAAAGTAAGGTCTCTGAACCTTATTTACTAATTTGTCTAAAATTAGCAACTTTATTCTAATTGATTCATCTATTTCTAAATTTAGTAATTACATTGTTTCTGTTATGATTGTTCTTTGTCTATTAATAAAATTCCAATTTTTCTGTTGTATCTGTTTTTGTTATCTATTCTATCTAATTTTTCCTATGTTTTGGTTTACAAAACTTCTTATTTTCTTTTCTTTTCTACTAGTTTTCTTGTTAAAAAACCTTTCTTGTTAATAAACTTGTTTTTTTATCTCTTGTTTTTCACTAAGGTGTGTATATTTTTTAGATTGTGAGCTTGTCTTGCCTAATATTAAGGCACTTTAGGATAAGATCGGTTGTCTATCTGGTTAAGCTAGGCAGATAATTTGTTTTGGCCTCAGTAGACAATTTTTCTTTTGTTATTATCTTTTTTTTTCTTGCAGTTAGGTGGTAGCCAATGCTTAACTGTTTTTGATTTTTTTTTTTTTTTATTGTTTCAAGTATACTATTTAGAATATATATTCTAACTTTTTGCTTTATAGATGCCTCGCTGAAGCAAAAGTCAAGCAATTTCTGTTCTTTTGTCCTCTTTCCAAAATCAAGTTGCAAATTTGGAGGCTGAAATAAGTAAAAAGGTTTTACTGAATTTTGAGGTGATCTAAAAGAATGGCAATGAAGTACTATTCACAAGCAAGTAGTTACTAAAAGAAATTTGCTATGAGTTTGGGTTGCAAATTTAGAAGTTGAGATTCATAAGTTGTGAGGAAAGTTAAAGGAAAGAGAGAGCCAGAGATATTTTTATAATATTTTGTAAATAGTAATAATAATAATAATAATAAAATTCTATATTAAATATAATTGTTTTTTTTTTTTTTTTTAATTTGTACTAAGTTTTTATAATTAATAAAATGATAATTAATAAAATAATAAATAATAAAATAATAAGTAAATAAGTAATATTTATAAAAGTAATAAAAATGTTAGATTTTATGAAGCACAGTTTTAATAACAACTTGTAGTTTCCAGTTCTGTTGTTTATAATATTGTTCTAAATAATTACTATTATAATATTTTTGTAAAATTTGTTTCTTGTTGTTGCAAAGTTGATAATCACTATTTCCTAATTTAGCATAGATAGTAAATAGTTCGGTTCTTTTATCTTTAAACTTTACAGAGCATGAGGCTTCTATATTCTTTCGTTGGATAAAAACTTTATCTGCAATTTCAAATTCTTCTGGTTTTAGTCTTTTGTTATGTTTTTTTTTTGTTTTTCTTGTGATGCTTCTGTATTTTGTCTGGCTTGTTCTTGTGCTTCTAGTAGTTTGTCTATTAAATCAAAAGCTTGTGACAAAATACTGTCTTTTAAGTTTATTTCTGCATTAGTTTCTTTTATTGGCAAAATTAATTCTATTGGTAATACAGCTTGTCTTCTATAAGTTAACTAAAAAGGTGTATATTCAGTAATAGCATGCTTTTTAGTTCAATAAGCAAAAAGTACAGCAAGAATATTTATATCTTAATCTTCACTGGTTCCTACTTTTGCTAATAATTCACATAGTGTTCTATTTAGTTTTTCTATTATACCATTTGTCTGTGAATGATATGGTAATGAAAACTTATATTTTATAAGAAAGTTTTCATGTAGAACTCGAATCATTTTATTTTGAAAGTTAGATTCTTGGTCTGAAAGAATAATCTTGGGTATTTCATGTCTATAAACTATTTCTGTAAAGATAAATTTTGCAAGAGTTATAGCACTTGCATCTGGCACAGCTTAAGCTTTTGGCAATCAGGTTAAATAGTCTGTTGCAACAATAATGTATCTATTATTGTGAGTAGTAATAGGTAATGGTCCTACTAAGTTAATTTCAATTCTTTCAAAGACTTGTTCTATTTTTATAGGATGTAAAAGTTCTTTTTTTTTAGCTTTGCCTCTTCTTTGGCATTAATCGCAAGTCTTGATATACTCTTTAATGTCTCTATATATTTGATTCCAATAATATCTTTCTGAGATCTTATAATATATGGCATCTATTTTTAAATGTTCTGCAGTAGGATAACTATACATTATATATAAAATAGGATCTACTTTTGTTCATTTAATAACTCTAAATGGTTTGTTTATAGATTTTTTATTCTTTTTATACAAAAGTCCATTTTGAATCATAAAATATTTAGCCTGATTAGTAAGTTGTTTCTATTAATAAGTAGTAAAGTCTGAAGGTATAGTATTAGAATTTAAATAATTAAATAGATTGTAATATTGATCTAAGTTTATTATTTAAAACTTTTTATATTAAAGTTTTGAGAAGGCATCTATATTAGAGTAAATTCTATCTGGTTTATGAATAATTATAAAGTGATAAGGTTGAAGTTTCAAAATCCATCATCCAATACATTCGTTGGGTTCTACAGTTTTAAGCCATTTTAATGCTAAGTGATCAGTTATTAAGATAAATTCTGTAGCTTCTAAATAACTATAAAAATGTTCAATGGCCTATACTATTGCAGCATATTCTAATTCTGTAGCAAAATAATTTTGCTCTTGGGGTAACAAACTTTTACTAACATAGACAATAGGATGTTCTCTATCATCTCTATCTTTTTGACTTAATGTAGCTCCAAAGCTATGATACAAAGCATCTGTAGCAAGTATAAATTTCTTGCTAAAATCAGAGTAAGCTAGTATAAATGCAGTAACAAGCTTTTCTTTAAGTAATTCAAAGACTTGTTGTTGTTTACTTCCCCAATGATAAGGTTCATCTTTATATAGAAGTTTGTTAAGAAGTTGGGCTATTGCTAAAAACTTTTGAATAAATTGTTTATAGTATTTAGCTAAACCAAAAAAAGATCTTAATTTAGTGATATTTTTAAGAGGTTGAATCTTTTGTATAGCATCAATTTTTGCAGAGTCTGGAGTTATTCTTTTTGAACAAATAGTATGTCCTAAGAAGAATAATAATTTTATCCAAAAGTTGCACTTGTCAAGATTGAGTTTTAATCCAGCTTCTCTAATTCTTTGAAACACTATTCTTAAGTGCTTCAAATAATCTTCAAATCTTTTTGAATATACATTGGTGTCATCAAGATAGACAACAAATTTCTATACTATTCCTTTATATACTCTGTTCATGAGTTATTAGAATGTTGCTGGTGCATTGCACAATCCAAATAGCATTACATTAAATTCATAAGTGCCATATTTTGTAATAAATGCAATCTTTTCTCTATCTTTTGGATCTATCATAACTTGCCAGTAACTACTAGCTAAGTCTAAAGTTGAGAACCATTATGATTCTGATAATGCATTTAACATTTCTTGTATTCTTAGTAAGGAATAAGCATCCTTTTTAGTGACATTATTAAGTCTTCTGTAATCTACACAAAATCTTAACTTTCTATTCTTCTTCTGTACTAGAACAACAGGTGATGCCCACAGGCTTTTTGATACTTGAATTATATTGCTTTCTAGTATTCATTTAATTTCTTCTTTAATAAAGTTCTGTTCATCAGGTGGCATGTTGTAGAGGTGTAATTTAATAGGTAGTACATCTTCTGTATAAATACAATATTTAACTTTATCTGTTCTGCCAAGTTCTGTAATATCTTTGGCAAATAAATTAGCAAATTCTTCTAACAAGTTTTTGAACAATTGTCCTTGTTCTTTAGTAAGTAGTTCTACATTTACAGTATCTGTTTTCTTTAAGGCATATTCCTTATATGGTATTAGAATATCTATCATATATACATGTTTTTCTTTTAATGCATTTCTTTGCAAAGTCTGTCACAAAGCTTCTTCTTCTGTTGGTAATTCTTTCTTAAGTAGTAATTCTTTAATTTCTTTGTCTTCTATTTCTTCTAAGTCTTTTTAGTCTTTTAAATTTTTTGAGTTTTCTGAATCTTTTAAATCTTCTAGATTAGGTAGTTTTTGATCTTGTCTAGAATGATTCAAAAATTTTGAAGTGCAAAGGCCAAACGAGAGTAATAATTTGCTTGTTCTTAATGATGAGTTATTTGATCTTGGAAAAATTCTAACATCTTTTCAAAATTGTTCTCTAGATGTTGAATTTTGACTTTCAATCTAGCAATGATTTGGTCATTTTCATTTTCATTTTCATTTTTTCTCTTCTTAAAAATAGTGTTCTCATTTATTTCTATAGGTTTTATGGCAGTTTCTTCTGATAACTTTGCTATCTCTATAATATTTTCTTCTTCTAGAATAGTTTCTTTAACAAGAGTTAACTTGTTTAACTTTTGGTAATATTTATCACAATATCCTTAGTGTTCTTCCAGTTCTGCACATTGTTTAGCAAAAAGGCATTCACAACAAAAAACTACTTTTCCTTTAAAATTCTTTCTTAAGTTTTTTATTGCTTTTTAAATATTAAAGTCTGGATAAGCAGTATTAAAAAATTCATCTAAGATCTGTTGTAAGATGGCTTCTTCTTCTTCAGTAAGGTTTACTTGTTCTATTCAAAGTAAGATAATAATTTTATCAGAGGTCTATTCATGACTATATCTATTATAGTCTTGTTCTTCCATGGCTTTCTTTATAGTCTGAGTGTTTTTTTCTAATAAGACTTTAGCAAGTCGATAGATTCTATCTTGGTTCAAGTTATACTGACTTCCAGCACTCTTATTATACTTAGTATAGTGTTTAATTCTGTTCCAAATTTTATAATTTGGGTTATATTGCAAATCTGAGCTAACTTTATAAGTGTACATATATTCTAGTTCACAAAACCATAGGTCTCCTTATATACTTTCTAAGTAATGCATTTTTGATCAAGGTTTCTGAATATTACATACTTTACATTGGACAAGGGTTCTTCTTCCTAATCCTATTGTATAATATTTATAAGTTTCTGGTTCATTTGGATCAAGGCCTTCATAGTAGGTCTTGTAGCAAGCAGTACAAGCAAGTTGAGTTTTTAGCTTGTATAGTTTTTTTGGTTGTTGTAAGGTAAAGCAAAGACAACAATAGTGGGTTCTTCTTTTGCTATAGTAGGATTGTCTTTCTTGTTCTACCAAGTTTCAATTATATTCACATCTATAAATTAGATTGTTTAATTTTAATTGAGTGACAGAGCAGTTTATTTCTATATGGCTATATTTATTACAGTCATAGCATTGGTTTTCTGGGCAGTTTTTGAATAGGTAAGTAGTTTGTTTGCAATTTTTGCAAGCCAATTGTTTTCTTGGTCTGTTAAGACAGTTGGTAGATTGGTGACCATATCTGTTGCAATGTTAGCATCTATTTTTAGGACAGTTTTTATGTAGATAAATGGTTTTGTTGCAGATATGACATGCAAAATAATTCTTTTTTTGAGAGTATATAGTCTATCCTTCATTATAATCTTCTTCTTCAGAAGTTACAAAAAAGGCATAGACTTCATAGAGAGTTAAATATTTCTGCTTGTATAGTTCAAAATCTTCTGAAGTAGTGCAAGTAGGTTGTTTTTCTCAAGGTTGTTCTTGCTTATAAGATGTATCAAGAACAATTTTTCTTTCTTTACAATAGATAATATACTGAAAAGTTTTCTAGTTATAGTTAGTTTCTACTTTCTTTGACCAATCATTTTCTAATAGAAGTAAATAAGAAGTAGCAGATACAACTTCTACATCTAAGAGAATAAGTTATCCTTGAACTCTAATAAGTAGATTTCTAATAATTCCTAGTAGTTTGAAGGTAGTTTCAGTAGCAGCGACAATAATGCTCTTAGATGGTTCTTCTATTTTTAATTCTAAATCTTTTACTATCTAGTAGGAAATCATGCTAATAAAGGCTCTGCTGTCAATAATAGCAAGGTAGATTTAGTCTTGGATGTTAATATAATATTTGACAGAAGTGATAGTAGAAGTATATTAAGATTTGGTAATTTCTTAGTTCTCTGCTATAATGTAAGCACTAAGAGCAGTGCTAATAGAATAGTTGTCTAACAATCTTTTCTAATTGTTAGTATTTGGAGTGGTTTTTACTTCAGCTACATTTATATCTTAATAATAAAGTGAAAGTGTATGATTAAATCTTGGTTTCTATCTTTCTTGACTTCTGTTTTTAGATCTGTTTCTTCCTGAATAGTTTCTGTCTTTGGATCTGCTTTTGCTTCTGTCTCTTTGGTAACTATTTTTTTGATTGTTGTAGTTTCTTCTGTTATTATTATTATAGTTATTATTATTATTTCTGCTTCTTTCAAAGTTTCTGTTTCTTTAGTTTTTATTCTGTCTTTTTCTACAATTTGCCATGAAATATTTAGAATTACTACAGTAATAGCAAAGAGCTCTGTTCTGTGCAAAGTTAGGTCTAAGGTTATTTTCTCTTTCTGCAATATAGGCTGTGTGAGGTTGTAGAGTTTGTTGAACTTGTAATGTTAGTTGAGGTTGAGTTATAACTGAGTTAATATATAGTTAGGCTAGTTGTTTGGTAATGTTATTAATATCATCTTTTTCTGAAGTAGCCATTACTTTTCCTAGTTCTCAATATTTTGCTTTTTCAATAGCAATGACTAAGTCCTTAGGAACTGATGCTTGTACAGGTATTGCATATTCAGGTCACAATCCTTTAATAAAGAGCTGAACAATAAAGTCATTTGAAAAATCCTCATCAGGATCTACTTTTCTTCTAAGCTTTTTAAATTAGGCAATATATGTATCAACAGTATTGGTTCCTTGTTTTAGATTAAAAAATTCTTATTGTCATATAGCTTTCTTCTTAACTGTTTTAAATTGTTTCAGGAATCAAGTTTTGAATTGAGATACATTCTTTCTATTATATGATTGAAAGTAGTCATCTTCAAGTTCTTTGAGCCAATCTTCTGCATTGTTCTTTATATATGCTTAGGCAATTGCAAGTTTTCTAGATTTAGACCATCTGTTGGCAATAGCAGCTCATTTAAATTCATTAATCTAATCAACTGGGTTTTCAGTTCCATCACCTTTAAATAATATAATTTTAAAAAGTGATTTCTTTCTAGCTCCTAGAGTATCAACTAGTCTATTCATTGCAGCAACAGCATTGTCCATGGCCCTTTTATCTTCAGAATCAAGTTTATCAATAATAGTTTCATTTTAACTTTCTGGTTCTTTTTCTTCTAATAAAAGTTGTTCTTCTTCAAAATAAGTTTGTTCTAATAGTAGGTTAAGGTCTTCAATATTTAGAGTTGTATCTTCTTATGAGTAAGTTTTCAAGTTTTGAACAAGATCTTTAGGATCAATTAATTATTGGTAGTTAGATAGTATCTCAATAATAGAATAGTTAGGTTGTGCAGTTAGGATATTAGAATAACTAGTTGCTTCTAATAAGCCAAAAGTTAAAGAGGGTTCTTTCTCAGTTATAGTAAGGTTTTTAGTAGTTGTAGAGAAAGATTCTTCTAAACTTGATTCAATACCAGGTCAAGATAAGAAAAAATTAATTTCTTTGGTTAGAATATTAGTAAATCTAGTAACTGGTCTTAGTGTTGTTAAGGTTGAAAGTTGAGTGATGTAGGAAGGTTAAGTAGGAGTATAAAAAGATTCTTGAGTACTTTTTCTTTCTTGTAAAGCTACTGGTTAAGTAGAAAAAGAAGGTAATGATTCTCTTCTTGAAGGGTTATTTTATCAGAAAAAGATATACTGTCTACTGGTTTGATCTTCATTATATAGTGCTAAAGAGCTAGGGTCTACAATAAGTATTGGCGTTTGAGTAGGAATAACAATAGCAGTAATAGAAAAAGTAGAAGTAGTAATAGGTTCTTCTATAGTAATAACAGTTTCTTGTAGTAATTGTTAAGAAGTAGATATACTAGTTTCTTTCTTAGAGCCTTGTGCTGATTCTAATGCTGCAGCTTGTAAAGCTTTAATATGTTGTTGAGCTCTAACCAGATCATTAATAAAAATATCAAATAGAGTCTTTTAGTTAGCAGTAACTGATGGTACTGAGTGGTGAGAAGTATATTTTCAAAAGAGAAGTTGAGTAATTTCTCAGATTTAGTTATCTGGTTTTGATAATGACAACTAAAAATAATATTTCTAGTAGCAACTTGAGCAGCTAAATATGCAGAAGTAGCTAGTCTTAGAAAATTAGCTTGAATAACTTTAGTGAAAGAAGTGGCATGAAAGGCTTCTAAATACCAAGTTCAAAATTTAGCAAAACATCTGTAAGAGTTAAGAGGAATAGGTGTTGGTAGATAACACTGAGAACAAGATAAATCAATTGCAAGGGTTTGCAATACAGTAGTAGTGAGAGAAGAGTTTTCACTATAAATCTGTTGATGTCTTTGAATATTTTCTAAATAAAATTAAATAATAAACTTTCTTATAAAATAAATTTTTTTGAAAAGAGTTAGTACTAACAAGTAATAAAATAATAAAATAAAAATAATAAAAATCAAGAGAATAAATCTAAAAGAATAGTGCTAGCAAATAAAGAATTCAAGTAATCAATCAAAAGTTTAAACAATTCAAAATATATTTATCAGCCAATAAGTAATATTAAAATCAAAAATCAAAGATCAAAATTATTTCAAAAATCAAAAATTTAAAAATAGAAGGTAAAAGCATAAACTTTTACAATTTCAAAATACAAAATACAAATGCAATATACAAAATAATTCAATTCAATTTGAGTTAGTAGAAATATACCTAAAATAATAATTCTAAAATTTCAAAAATGCTTTTTCACAATTGTTGCTTCTATAATAAAATCCTTCTTAGAGAGAGAATTGCTTTCTAAAGTAGTTTTCTTGAGAGAGGTTTCTGTTCCTTATTTGAGATAAATTTTTATATTTCTGTCAGAAGGCACCAAAATGTTACAGGATTGTAGTCTTCTTAATACAATACAACCAAGTAACAAGGTCACCTAGTACAGTGATTAACTATTGCAAATATATATAGAATAGAGGTGTAGTAGTTCACTTTACTATACAGCAGCAAACAAATGGTTTGAGATAGCAACAATATATAGATTAACTTTATTAACTAAACACACAATAACAACCTTGCCTGTAGGAATTACCCTAGAGGAGGAATATCACTTTTACAAGTAAGAGATAAAGGTAGAAGGGTCTAGGTTAAAGTATAAGAACTTAGAATTGGCAAAGAAGAGTAAAAGCTACCCTTTATATATCTTTTTACTTAGCAGGAATAGTAGGGATTTGAGCAACATTACTTGATACTGTACTTGAAGTAATAGAGGGTTTGAATAATATTAAATATTATTGTACTTGGAATAGTGAAGGTTCGAACAACATTAAATAATACTGTACTTGTGATAGTAGGGACTATGCAAAGACAACTAGGGATATTGTTTATATTATTTGTCATTTATGCTTGAAATACTTGAGGCTTGTGTTTAGGCACTTGGTTTCATGCAAAAGCATTTAGAATTTGTGTAAGAATACTTGGAGTTCATGCAAAGACACTTGAGGTTCATGTTAGGGATACTTGGGATTCTTGTGCTATAGCACTTGGCATAGTAATTTGGTGCTAGGATATATAAAACTTGTACAGAGATACTTGAAGTTTGTAAGATGATAGTAACATCACAGATGTTACTTAGTATTATATGGCTATATCATATTTCTAATAGCTAATTAAGATCCTTTTATCTATCTACTATATAATATAACTATTGACTAACTAATAACTAATAACTAATAATAAATATAATATAAAATATAATAATGAATATATATATAATTACTAATACTACTATATAATATACTATGCTAAAATCTACTTTGTAATACTATTTAAACTTTTATTGCTTTTTAACAAGTACTTTTATAGTGCTTAATGTTTTACCAAACCACTCTTCAGCTTTTGCAAGATGTTCTTCAAGCTTTATACAGTTTATGCACTTTTTTTTAAGTTCTTTTCACTAATCAGTCTGGAAGAATCAGTAGATGCTTAGTCCTACTTCTTTTTTAGTGAATTTTTTATTTCTGACATCTTGCTAAAAGTTGGAATAGTATATGTTTTTCTATGATCTTCTATGCAGAATCAGTTTTTAGTTGAATCAAAAATACTTTAATTTTTCGAATTCCTGTTACTCCTAACTATAGCATTGGCTTAGGTTTACTATTATCTATACAAGTATAATTTTTAATAATAGTAATAATTAGTTTATCTTTTTTATCCTTTAGAATAACAACTATATTCATATACTATTCAAGCACTTCAGAGATATGTTCAAAATTTCCTTTTATAGCAAACTTAAAAAACTTGTCAACTTTTCACCCAAGTGCCTTAGCAGTTGCTAAATTTATTTTATCAAATTTACTCTTCTGATCTAAAAAAAAATCAGAAATAGTTAAGTTATTTATACTAGTATTTAAATATTATAAGGACAAAAACTACTTATCTTTTTTTGATTTTTCATCTTGAGCTTTACAAGATAGATATATTTATTTATATTTTTACTATTATACTTAGTTGTATAAGTACATGGTCTAGTGTTACATGTATCTATAGTATAAATTTAACTATAAATCATATAACTAAATAACATTATACAAATAATCTACAACATGTATGAAATTATTGTTTAATCTCTAGATGGGCATTTCTGAACACTAGGATTTTCATCAAATCTCAAACTCTGATTGGTCAATTTAAGAAATTTGCAGAAAACTTGATAAGTATTATTGAAAATTAATTAGTAATTTCAGATTTTTTGCCAATAGGCATGGATTTTTCAATAGTAGGCATGGATTACCTAATGGGTACCAGAATCAATTAGTGATTTTACTATTAGATTCAGAAATTTTATTGATGGACATGAATTGACTTATGGGTATTAGAAAATTTTGAAGTTTTGATTTTCTATTATATTTTTAAATTTTTCATTTCTACAAGAAATAAAAATGGTGTCACTACTAAAATCATGTTTTTTGAAAAATTCTATTATAATAATCATCTTGTAGTATTAGTAAAAAATATTTCTCCAATGAAAATACATATAGTTTCATAATACGATTTTATTTGTTTACTTAATAATATTTTGAGCAATATGAGTTTTAGATTTTTTAGAATTTTTTACTATTTCTTATAAAAAAATATTGTCACACTAAAAATTGTATTTTATGAAAAATTTATTAAGACAATCGTCTTTAAGCTATTAATAAAAAATGTTTGTATAATGAAAATACATATAGTTTCATAGAACCAGTTTACTTATTTTATTAGTAAAATTTTGAAGAATGAACCAATTTCATCATCATGATTTTTTTACAAAAGGATCTGCAAAGAAACATATCGACGAAGCTTCATCAAAAATAGAACTTATTTCATGAATATTAGTCTGTTTGACTTGAAATTTGACATGTGAACTCTTAAAATCATCTGCACCAACTTCATTATCATCGTACAGTATATTTACTGTGGTCCTCAAATTAATACAAACATTATTGTAAACATTAAAGAAGAAGATTTGTATGTGCTTTTCAAACGAAAAAATTGAATATCTCTGTGAGTTTTTGATAAAATGACTTGATATTTTCAGAAAAAAATTTTATGAAGATTCTCTATCAACTATATTAATGCATCTCAAATAGTTTAGAATCAGGATAAAAAATGATGACCTCAATCAATTATTATTTTCATTAAAAATACAGATTCGTATATGAAACCAAAATGAAAATCATTAATATCTCAATGAATATTAGGTCAATCATTCTAAAAATTTATATTCTAATAGATGAGACCTTGTTCTACAAATTTTAATAGAAGCATAAAATAGGTTTAGAATACCAATAATTAATCCGAAGATGATTTTAATTAATTATTCTCTTAGAAAAAAAATTATATATATTTTTTTAAAGAAAAAACATTGTTAGTCAATAAGTTTTAAATTAATATCAATAAAAATAAAGATTCTACTAATTCTTATTATGCTGAATGACTTTTATTATTATTAGAAAAGCACTTATCATAATACATTTTTGAGTAAATTACATTTTTAACTTGATTATTCTCTTAAAATATAAAGAAATTCAAAGAAAATATATAATATATATCTTATAATTAAAAACAAATATAAAAAGACTTGAATCTGCTCTTGATCTTTTTTTTTGTATAAAAATAATTATTTTATTAAATAAAAATATCTTGGTCAGAGAAATTCAAGAGCTTTAAACATGTGATAGACTAGATAAAAATTAAAAATTCAGACAGACCAAAGTTGAAATTGAATAAGTATCATATAGTTATGATCAATTACAAACTATATTATGAAATAAAAACACAGAAACCAGAAATCACATTTTTCATTGATATCAAAAATTTTCATCTCTTACAAAATTATACTTGGTATTATCATAAAGATAGAAATACATATTATGTTTGGACAAAACATAAAGGAAAAATTTTACAACTTCATAGATTGATTTATCCTAAATATAAGATAATTGATCACATCAATTGTAATGGTCTTGACAATCGTGAATGTAATTTACGAGAAACAACATAACAAGAAAATATACACAATTGTAAATTACAAAAAAATAATATATCTGATTATAATGGAATTACTTTTGATAAATCAAATAATCATTAAAGATTTAGTTGGTTTGAAAATAATAAACAAAAATCTAAAGATTTTTATATTACCAAGAATAGGACTAGTAAACAAGTGAAGCAATTAGCAATCCAATTCAAACAAGAAAATAATAAAAAAACTGGCAACAAAAATGGATATACTATACAGTATTAGTTTATTTACTTAAATATTCAATAATTTTATTTATAATATATCAAAATACAAATAAAATAAAAAAATTTATAATTTAATTTTTTTAATTATTGATTGTGCTAATTGATCATCTAATTTTCTTTTACTATTGGTTCTGTTTTTCAGTTTCTTTTCTTTAGTATAATCTGAGTTATCAGAATGATATTCAGATATATTTTCATCAAAATCTACTTCTATTTCAACAATATTATCAGTTTGCATTTTTATATCTTGTTTATATTTATATAAGGCTTTACATTTTGGATAATCTCTTAGATAATTTTTTTTATATTCAGGAAAGTTCTGTCACCAGAAACTTCTTTATCTTTAAATATAATTTCTCCATCTTTGAATCCATTAGCCTTGATTTTTTCTATAATTTGGTTATCTAAAAGGTCTCCTCTATCGAATTTAATATCTCAGATCATATTTCTGAAATCTTCTTCAGAGCCTTTATGAAAATAAATTTGGGTAGTTCTAGCTTCCCAATTTCCTGTAAATTCTATCACAAAATCTAATCTTTTTTCGAATTGTGCCCAATCTCTCTGAATGCTATCATCTGCAATTAATCTATTACCAAAATTAAATGCTTCTTGAGATGGTTTATGTGAAGTCATAAACACATATTTTGCAAGAAATGGTACAAATCCTTTTCTTTTAATTTCAACTTCCTCTTCAGTATTATTTAAATATTTGATGATATTACTCCAAGAGAAACACATGTACCTAAAAAAAAAATAAAATAAGTATTTAGAATATAGATTATCATAATAAAATAAATATATTTACTATTTATCCAGAAATATGATACTGTGTTTATTATAATTATCCCACCAATTTGATCCATTTTGTTGCTTCTTTTTTTTTAAATAAAGTTCATCTCTAAAGAGTTTTTGAATTAAATTGGATTTTCCTGCTCCATCAGTTCCATATAAATAGAACATACAAGGTCTTTAAAACTTCTTTAGATGTTTTTCACATTGTTGTTTTTCGAGTTTTAGTAAATGTGTTAAATCTTTGATAGATCTTAGCTAACTTCTTGGTAATAAATCTTTTTTATTCTTCAAGATATCTTCTTCTGTAAGATTATTCTCAATGATGTAATCAATTCTCTTGATATCTTCTAATCTTTTCTCATTAATTTCATTATTTCATTTTAGTTCATTTGCAGTTGCAAGATATCGGTAATTTCCAAAAGCAAAAAATCCATTTTCTTCATTTGGTAATTCTGTAGATTCCCATCTTGCAAGTATATGTTTATCAATACAATTTTTGTCACATATATCACAAATCTTCTCTTTCTCTTGAAAATCACAGCGACACTTCTTTTTATGTTTTGGATTCTTGCAACGATTTCACATCTTTTGGCTATAATCTCGATTTTGATCAGAGTCACCATTAAGATATTTTGGAAAATTCATATTTCTATGACCAAATAAATTCTTTACACTGGTTATAGTTTGGCATTTTTCAAATTAAAAATATGCCTGTTCATGAAATTTTCCAGATTCTGTAGCTTCATATTGGCCAAAACTAAATGTTAAACCCTTTTCTTTCAATTGATCAAATTCTTGTTGTGTTCTCAGAAGTACATGTTTATATTTAATGTTATCTTTTTTACACATGTCGCAAACAACATCATTGCACGCATTTAATTTACAACATTCTGTACATGATTCTAATTTACATATCCAATGTTGTTTTTAACATTTACTACATGTAGAAACTTCTCCAGTACATGTGTATTCTTTTTCTCTTTCTTGTTTTTCTTTTTCAGAAATATTTTTCTTACATTTAAATTTTTTCAAACATGAAATGCAATAGTAAACAGTTAACATAATATGCAAAAATCTTTGATTCACCATTTTTTTTTTTTAAAAAAAAAAAATGACCAAGAGTGAATTCATGTCTTTTTATATTTGTTTTCAATTATAAGATTTATTAAAAAAAAATACCAAAAATTACAAATATTTATTTTTAAATAATCTATTTTTAGAAACAAAAACTTTAAAAATCAAGAAGCTTATTAGGATCATATTCAGCTTTAAAATTGTATTCATTTTCATTTTCTTCGAAAACTTTTTTGTCATTCTCTGAGATGTTATCTTCATAAACTTGAGCTTCATTAGCTTCATCAACTTCATTAATGATATTAACTTCATTAGTCCTGTTATCAAAAGCCCATCTGGCATATCTAAAGCTTGGACCATAGAAACTCTCATACCATTTGAGCTCCTCAAGCAATTCATTTAAAAAAATATTTTTTTCATTAATAATATTTTGTAATTTCATAATATTATTATCTTTTTCGACAATAACCTCTTGTAGATTATTGATAATATGAAGAGATGCTTCTTTAATCTCTTTAGTTTTTCAATCATATTCTTTCTTTTTATTTCTATGATGTTTTTTTTCTTTATTATATTTTTCAAGACTGACGAATTTATTAGTTTCTTTTTCTTTTGGAACTGAATAAGGGTATTCAGTGACTGTTTCTAGAATAAATGTAAGTTGTTGTATGTCTTTCAGTATATTTTTAGTTGAAATTAGTAAATAGTTTTGAAA
>CAJVQA010002178.1:0-22735 GCA_910591915.1 Cetraspora pellucida
TATTAACAAACCTTCTGTTATTTTACTATTATTCTGCTATTATGCTGCTGTTATGCTGCCATTATTTGGCAGATATAGGATAGAATAATAACAGATTTTTTTTCTGTTATTTACCTATTATTCACTCTTTATTTATTTGTTTAACCTGTATATCACAATATTATTTTTAAAATATATAAAAAACTTTAGCTTACTTTTAAAATAATCTGATATAAATCTGTTTTTTTAGTTTCATTATTATTATAATTACCAACATTAGTTAAAACTATATTAAATTTACTTTTTATACTAAACAAAAAGATACTTTTTTTTTTTTAACTTAAACAATATTGCTAGTTGGTTTTATTAGGCTTTAATTTGATATAATTATACTAGTACTATATTTGCTATCTAATTTTATATCACTGACTTCATTTGGTTATTTATATAACACCTAAGTACATGTCTATTACATGTCTGTATGCAGTTATCTAGGCAACTACTTGTGGTCAAAACATATCATTAAACTATTACACAAACAAAAATATCTATTGAACTTAATACAGTATTCTAAATGCCAAGAATACTGTCTTTTGTAATCATATTTATATATTCTACTTATATGTTTTATCTAATCTTGTTTCTTTTGTCTTCTAATCTAATTATATCTAGTAATATCTTGTTTCTTATATTTCTTACTTTTTTGTTATTGTACTACTTCCAAATTGGTCCTACTCAAATATATCTGATCTTTATAATTTTCTATTTTTGGTATGCTTGTTATTGATTTCTCTAAGATGTTTTAATAATAGTCTAGAATCTATAATAAACCTGTATCTCAAGCCAAACCTGTTGCTACTATTGGTCTTTTGATCAATTTGTATCTTAAGTCAAGTCTGCTGCTACTGTTCTTGCAGATGTACTAGGTCTTAGCATTATACAGTAACTTAGTGCTTATTTAACTTCTAACAAGATGCTTCTTTCTATAATAAGAACTGGAACTTATTGCACTTACAAACAAAACAATTCTGGTTATACCTAAAAAGTTTTTCTAACCTTAGTAATACTATACTAATATATATTATAAGCTTTCAGCTTATTCAACAATACCTGCAAGACAATTCTAATTATGTCTAAGGAGTTATACTAACCCTAGTGATACTATACTATCTTGCAAATTTTATCTCATATTGGTTGGTTGATCTTAGTTTTATTTATCATAAACTTCTATAGGTATGATTAAAACCTGATTTGGTGCTTTTATATTATACAAAGAAGTTATATACCAATCTTTAAGATTTTTTCTTTTATAATTAAACTATTTGGCTATGTTAAAAGTACTTTCAATTTTTGGTTAGGCCAATATTTTATTACAGACTGTCTTTAGTTTCACTACTTTTTTCATTATTCTAGTTTTAGTTATTTCAGACTACTCTTCTAATTAAATTCTCTTCTCAGATTTCAATTAGAACTTATTCACATAATCTATTGAGTATCCTTTCAAGCATGTACTTCACAAGTTAGGTGCAAAAATGTTGGTACTGTCTATATTAAAAGGTATAAGAATATTAGTGCTGCTCTAGTTTAAAGAACTTATATATACAATCTTTTTATAACTATAACTTTCTGTAATAACTGCTTTTATGCATAATGGCTACATTCTACAATTAGGTTTCTTTTTAGAAATTCCTTTTTATCTAAATTTATACTTTAATTGGATTTTTCTATAGAGCTTTGCATTTACTTAATGGTTTCAATAGTTTATAGAAACAAAATTGTCTTTAGCCTAACTCAAATTATTGATCTTGTTTGTAAAGAGTTTGAAAACTTATCTGCTAAGCTATAAGACCTAAATCTAAAAAAGATATATTACTATATTACATATTAACAATTTTTACTTAATTATATTATTAAAAACTAAAGATTTACTAACTATTCTAGCAACAAATAGGTTAAGAATAAAATAGCTTTTATTTTTAACTTTTTTAGTATAATTTTTTTATCATATATCTTTTATATATATATATTTTTTTTAAATATTAAGGTAAGTACTTGTGATCCAGAATTTTATTAATAGTATATTTGGCTAATAATTATATTACAACCACAGAAGGCAATTATGAAAAAAGTGTACAACTAGCCATTTATACAACTTTAGTTATTATCTAATTTAAATAGTCTGCTCAAAAGTTCTATACTAGCTGCTATATCTGGAACCTACTTGTAGGTTCCCTATTTAATTACTATAGTTTCTATATCCATCTATCTATTTCTGCCTACCAATAACACTAGATGATGCTAGTGAAAATATGCCATAATCACTAAGTCTTTAAAACAGTTCTTTGAAACCTTTAACCTTGTACTAAATTTTTTAGAATCTTCTATATCTTATTCTTATAGCTGACTCAGTATTGCTATAGCCAAGACCAACACTGCCAATCAGAGTATAACATTAAACCACTATGTTCTTGTAAAGTTCATTTCAACTTCAGTACTGACTTTACAACATATCATTACTACTTTGATATTCAATTCAAGTTCCACCAAGTTGCCATTCCAAATAACTTGAAAAAGTAGATCATAACTATATATCTCTGGTTTACATATTTGCTAACATATACTTTTTTTCTTCAAAATCTGAAAATTCTGGCAACTTGGTTGGTTTATCCAGTCTTTTCTTAAAGACTGGCACATTTGATTAGTTTCATAAGTTCTAGCTCTATTTTATAAGTCTAGTCTTTACAGTAGCACTGTCAAAAGTTTAGATTATCTCTCTACTCAGATCTTTTATGTAGGCTTTCATATTTCTTCTTTTGGTTTTTATGATTTATATGGCTATAAGGACTTATTATAGATTTGTATTGCTTGGTACTAGCTTGCATTTTTTGTGTAACTACAAACCTTGTCCCAAAGAACAATATTATGTAATTGTTATACAAATGCTATGTAATCTGCTAGTTACGCTAGTGTGATATAAGTAACAGGTATCTTATTTCAACTAATTGCGAAAGATAGTTAACTGTAATACAGAGGATTTTCAAATTTTTTGTTGACACTGGGATTTGAACTTTAAACCTGCCACTTGAGAGTTGACAACCTGACCACTTTATTAGGTTACTACATTCTTATATATTATATATATATATATATATTTTTGGTATTAAGATAACCTCTTTGGTCTTTTAACTTTTATTAATCACTTATCAGTATTGTGGTTCAATGAACCATTACAGAAGAGAGTACAATTGGTTATATGTGTAACTTTTCTATATTACCTATTTAAGGAGTCCACCCAAAGGTTCTCTACTAATTGCCATATCTAACACCTCTGCTTGAGTATTCTACTTTAAACCCTCTAAATCTGTAACCTGTGTTAACTCACTAAGTTATATCCAGATACTCAGATCATTGTCTTAACCTTAGGACTAATTTATTCTCAAAATAAACCTCCCAAAGCCTTCTGTACCCATTTTTACAGCTAATCTAGGTATTGCTATAGCAGAACCAACACTTGCAGTCAGGGCTGACCATTAACCACTATGCTTTTGTAGAGTTTACTTAGATCCCAGCATCTACTTCACAGCATAACCCTAGTACTTTAGTATACTTTTGCCTTTTTACTTGCCTTTTTACTAAACTTCCAATTCAGATAGCCCATGTAGAACTATGATCAGTCAATCAGTATATTGGGTCAGCCCAATATTCTTTTTCTTTAGTTTGTTTTAGCAGCCTGATTGGTGATACCTTTGAGACTTCCAATCCAGAGGTTTTTGTCCATCCAGCTACTATAACTAGGTACTATGACTTTGGTATCCATTTTTCTGAACTAGCTTTTACAATAGGGCCATCAAAGATCCAGCTATCTCTCTACTCGGATTTTCTTAAATGGACTTTTTGTTATCCAATTTTAACAAAATTATATGGCCACAAGGACTTATCTAGTGTTTGCATTGCCCAATTTGTCAGTTTGCATTCTTCTGTATAATGTTATACTTACACAGATGCTCTATAACCTACCAGTCATGCTGGTGTGACTGCCATTATAGGTATCCTAACTCAATCATTAGTAACAATTGCCATAATATGAATATTACATAAGTGATTATTCAAATTTTTGCTATTGATGGGATTTGAACACCTAATCTACTACTTGAGGGGTTGACAACCTGACCACTTTACTAGGTTATCACACCTCTATCTTATATATATATATAAATAACTAATTAATAAAAAAGATAGAAAATAAGAATAGTAATCCTAGTATAGTGGTTAGATTGTTATTATTCAAATAGCAGATTTAATAATCAAATTTCACTTATGCCAAAATTTTTTTTTTTTCCCTCTGCTATCCTGAAGGTCCTTAGTCACCTTAGGATCTGTCACATCTCTCAAGGCCAGAGTTATCATCTAGCGAAGTTCATCGAACAGGCGAATTGGCCTTCTTTATATCACTGAACTAGTGAGATAGCTCATGCTTCGTTAAGTCCATCATATGACGTCCCAGGTCCCTAGCCCCGCGGTGTAGGACCTACATTTTCTAGGTCTGCAGTTCCCTAACTTCGCATGACCCACTAGTCGGATCACACTTTCTAATATTCTTATTATGTTCTTAAGCTGGGTTTTACTCAATTTTTACATTATTTGTTAACAGATTTGCCTTATCTGGTCATTCTCGACCTCGTGGTTATGCCGACAGACTGCATTCTACATGTATGAATCCTGTTCATTTCTTACATAAAAAATTTTTCTCTCAAAGATCATTCCAGTTATAGTTCTAACAAAGCCTTGTCCCCTAGTTGGATTTGAACCCACAACCTTGCAACTATGACCTAGGAGCACTAACCATTGCACTATTGACCCGCAGGTCTTTATGCCAAAATTTGAAAATTATATTTGTATTACAGTAACTATTTCTTGTTGATTAGTTGGTTTTATATAACTGTAATCTAGATATATCAAATCTAGTAACTTATAAGCTTAGAGTATTTATGTAAAATGTATTATTATATATATATAAAGAAATACTTATTAGTATTGTATAAGACTTCAATATAAATCTGTGATAAAACTATCAGATATAAAGTCTAAAAAACTAAAACAACAAAAATTTACTTAGAAATTTTTAAGTAAAAAGATAGCATAAACTTTTAACTATACTATCAGGCTAACTGAAACCTAAAAACTATCTTTAAATAAATAAATTAAATAAACTAAATATAAAATATATATAAAAAAGAATATAACTAATCAGGTTACCAGATTTATTAAAAAAATATATATAAAAATATACTATATCAGGTTATCTAAATTGGTAATCTGATTAGAGTTTGTTAGTTTTAAGTAATAGTTAGTAGAGAATAATGAAAAAAATATTAAAAAAATAGATACTAAGGTCTTAATAAACTTTATAAAAGTAAAAATCATGTAACATAGTAGTTAAACAGATAATTCTGTAATTGCAAATATTAAATAACTATAGCATGTTGCATAAAATTAGATCAGTTATATGTAGAACATAGCAGACTCTAGTAAGTTATTTGTTAAAAATAAAGTAATCCTAAGAGTATTGATAAGTATTAAGAATTTAAATAGATAGTGCTTTAAAGATATTCTATAATACAAAAAAATTGCATATGCAAAGAGTTTAACTAAACAAAATTTATAGTTAACTTGCAAATATGATATTTAGTATAAAATTTGTATAGTAATATATAAGCAGATTTTTAAATTAGATATCAAAAGTGCATGTATATTTAGTTGTAATTTTTAATGTAAGAGGGCTCCTAGAGATACTTATGTTTAACAAAAACTTAAATAAAATAGTTATTTCTTAAAAATAAAAATTTAATTAAAAAAAAAATAAAAAATAAATATCTTTTTAAAAAATATATATATAATATTATTTATTATTTCTAGTTTAAAATTTGTTATATATCAATATAAGATCCAAAATAAAAATTAATAATATAATTACTAAAATAAAAATAAATTAATATAAAATTAATTGCTTATTAAATATACTAAGTATTTTTAAATAAGAAGTATAATAATTTAATAAAATAAATAGATTATTAATCTTTAAATATTAAATTTAGTGTTTAAATCCTAAAGATAATAAATTTTAAAAATTATACTTGTATTATAATAACTGTCTTGTTAATTAGTTAGATTTATATATTTGTAATCTTAAATATACCAAGTTAGATTTTATTTATTATTGAGAACTTAAAGCATCTTTACAAAGTATAATATTATACAAATATAAAGAAATATTAAAAATTAGTATTATATAAAACTTCAGTGCAAATTCATGATAAGATCATAGATACAAAAAACTAAAAATCCAAAATAACAGAAACTTACTTAAAAATTCTAAGTAAAAAAATAGTACAAACTTTTAACAATACTATTGGATTAATGAAAACTAATAAACTATTTTCAAAAAAAATAAGTAAATAATTGAACAACAAATATATAAAGAAGTCATATATCAATCAAGCTACTGAAATTAATAAAAAAAATAAATATAAAAGTATATTATACCAAGCAATCTAAATTGGTACTTTAAAAAATTCTATTAATTATAAGTAATAATTAGTAAAAAAATAAAGAAGAAAATGTTAAAAAAATGAATATTAAAATTTAGATAAACTTTATAACAAGTATTAATTTAGATTATATATATAATATTACTAGATTAACTGTAAATATAAAATACAAAAAGTTATAATAAGTTTAATACAAAATCAAAAGTTCTTTTATAAATGAACTGCTTTAAAAACTTTATAACTATAGCATATTTGCATTGGTATCAATCAAGACAGTTAATAAGATAGATAGTAAATACAAAAACTAAAGTGTTTAAATTGAAAATTCACAAATAAATTCTAGGTATAACAACTAGTATAAAACTTTTAAGCAAACTACTTAAATTAAACAATGTTAAAAATTGTACAAGTAACTAGTTGTATATTTTTTTCATAATTGCCTTTATATTTGTTGTAAAAACAGTTATAAACTAAAACATACTATTAATAAAATTCTGAATTACAAATACTCACCTTAACATTAAAATATATATATATATTTCAGATTAAATTTATAAGTATCAAGTGAAACACTTCTAATATATATATGCTTGATATATCTAATATACCTGATATAATATATAATAACATAATGTAAAATGGTGTTACATATTAAAACAGTCTTCCTTAAATATATAAATCATTTTGAGTAAATCGGATTTAAATTATGTCAAACTGTTATATTTAATCAAAAATCAAATAAAATAATTTTTTAAAAAATTGTAAAAAGGGTTTTTTTAATATGTAACACCAACATCAGAAACAAGATAAATATCGGTCCGATATCTCACACTTAGTTTTAGATATCGAAATGCCGATGTTTATCCGATATTTTTTTGTTCTTGATAATTACCCTTATAATGTATTACCGATATACTACTAAATTACAGATATTTGCGAATATATGGGCATTCAAGTATATATCTGGAGTTTTGTGATCTAATGTTTATCCAACACTTATTAATTCGACCTGTGTATATATAATGGCTATTGTTGACATCCTGCAAGCAATCTATAAGCATTCAGCGCATTTGGTAATAAAATAATTTCAATTAGAGTAAACTGATAATGATTTTTTCACTTTGACTAATGTAATAAACTTGGATCAGAGGGTGAAAAAACATTAGCGAATGCATTTTGTAAGAACTTTTTTTAAATCTTAAGGCGAATAATCTTGAATTGGAGGGAGAAAAGCATTAAACAATACAATTTGCAAAATAAAAGTGAAAATAAAAACATGCAATTAGTATTCAAATCATTCGTAAGCCAGTCACTAGAAATCGTTCACATTATTGGAATTGTCATTTAGTAAATAAGAACTTTTACTGGCCTTCCAATTCCAGTAATTCACACCGGAACATTCCAATAGCGATAGGCAATGCACTATCACTATATCACTATATTTATATAACATTAAAATTAGATTGTAGTAAAAAAAAAAAATATTGATAGCTTTGATTTTGATCGGTTAATACCGACTAATATTATACGTAGCAATAAAATTTCGACGAATTAAACTATTAACGTTAATACTAACGCTAATGTCAACTCAAAAATTCTTAAACTGGTTATCCGCTAGACCACAATAGGTCACAAAAACGTAATCTTAGAGTAATGATGGTACTTTGGTAATCCCAGTAGTGCATGCGCTTACATTTTGAATAAAGTCAAAACTGGAATCATATGAATGCATACATCAGTAACGTTCTGGACGTGTATGTACGTATGTATTAGAAATTTATACATCAATATGATCTACCAATTACTTTTATTAGTGTAAACAGGAAATTTCTACATACATATACTCGAAGTATCTACTAAATGTATAACCGAAAAAGCCTAAAGCAATAAACAATAACATCACGTCAAGCAATCATCTGCGTTCCTTCAATACATTATGAAATTATAGTAAAAGCAAGTTTGTGTTGTTATTTATTCATCAATGTCCATATTATCGTCCTCATTTAGACTTTGATTGCTCTCATTAAACAAAAGTCTGACTCCTGTGTCGCATGCATTAGTCTCGTCTGTATCCATCATTTGAATATCATTCTCTTCAATTTTATCATCAATTTCGAAAATCTTTCCTTCAGAATCTGCCGTAAAATCGTCAAAATTGCCATCTTTAATGATATATTCATCATTATTTCGAAGATACAAAATCATTTCTTTTCCACGAACATTATATTCATCATCTTTTACACCATCCAATTGTGACCGCATATACTTATTGAACGCTTCTTGGTATTGCACAGTAAATTCGATTTTTCTTGGAATTTTCTCTCTTACTACCAATGGCAAGGATTTGGCTGGATCAATAGCGACTTTTGAAGTACTAGAAAAATCAGGAATTGGATGACAAGTGATGACATCGTTTTTAAATTCTTGAATGGCACCAACGGTATGATCGATTAATTCTGTATCTTCAACATCTTCAATGTAATTTACCGTTGGTTTTTCCGAAGTTCGAGATCTTTTATAAATATTACCGACGGTAGTTTCTCCCATAGCAGCAAGGAAATTACCTTCTTCAAAGTTTAAACTCTCAACTGAAGATGAGTTTTTATAATCATTTTCAACTAATTCTAATGGGCGTTTTAATCTTTGCCGCTCTTGATGTTCCGTATTTGAAATTGATTCCAAGGACTCGCCTGTGGAAAGATCGATTATACGAGACATTTCTGAATTGGATTCTGGTTCCAGAATGTTTTTGTTCTCTTTGAGATCAGTTTTACTAGACTGAAATAATGGTAATAGTTTTCTATCATGACTACAAGAATGGAAGGTTGAAAGACGCAGTGTCGATGAAGGAAAACTGTTAACCAAGTGAGGAGGAGTCTTAACTCGCTTATTCACATTATGAGAAGGTTCATCTTCAAAATAAAATCGTTTTCTCGGACATGTTTTATGGTCAATAGTAGATATTTCAACTGGATGTTGTTGTAGTGTGGCATTCATATTGATGGATAATGTTTCGTTCAGTTTTAAAAAATGATTATGTAAAATGCACGGGAACGGTAAAACTATATGTATAACACGGTTGATTATTGTTTTGTACGTAGAAGGTTCGGAAGTGATTTTTATGAAACGATCCTACTCATTTATGCTACTCATTTATATATATTTCAATCGATCATTATATGATATAATTGAAGAATGTCATCGAAATTTATGGAAGTTTCTCGGATCTCGTTATTGTTTCACAGATTCAACTTATTGAATAATAATTAATAGACCAGTATCTTTTATCTTTCCTTATTTAGCCGATTTAATACTTGTACAGGCACAAGCCGGGGGTGTCAAGGTAACGCAAGATTTCAACAAAAGGCAATTTAGCTTGAGTATAATTTCATTCCCATCGTTTTTAATTAATACTCCCAAAATCGTTTTTTTTTTATATTAGTAATTCTTGTTTTTCATGTGTCAAATTTTACACTTTTCAATTGGTTGGTCTTCTTTTCTTACGACATGGCACATACGTACTTACATTTAAGTACGTGCGTGCGTACGGCATGCTTTTAGGCCGAAAGCCGGCCAAATCAATTTTCAATTTTGTGGCTTACAAAGACAGCCCTTAATATGTAACGTAACACTATTTATTGTGCATGATTGTCCAGCTCATTACAAGTAAAAAAAAACTTAACGATAGACTATCGGGATATTCTCTATTGAATAATTATGTATCTTAAAACGAATCTACAAGCTCCCTTACTAATATCTCACATCACACGCCATCATTTATTTTTTAGTAAATCTCAATTTTTTCTTGGTTTTTATTCTACAAAGTCATTACCTCAAAAGCCACAAATGGCAACTCGTCCTGAACTGTTTACTCAGCAAATAATTTTATCAAATGGAGCTACTTACACAATGCGTACAACTTCTCCAAAATCTATAATTAAATTAATTAAAGATACTCGCAATCATCCACTTTGGAACCCTACGACACAATCCGATTCTTTGGATGATGAAAGTGGTCAATTGTCGAAATTTACTAAAAAATTCGGAAACGAAGTGTACGATTTGGATTTGATGTTAGCAGATGAGCCCTTATCTATGAGCTTTAATGAAGATGTGGACGAAAAAAATAAAAAAAAATGATGCAATTATGGCAATTTTGATTGTCTTTGATTTTAGCATGAGCTGAATCAGAAACAATTTAGCGTTAGCATTTAGTTTTTATACCAAATAAAAGTTGCTAATAAGAATTTCCGTTATTTGGGATCATTTCACAGACATCACTTAGGGTGACAATTTAGCATTTTATTAGTTTTAACATGTTAATTTGTGAATTGTCACGTTATGTGATATCGGTTAGATGACTCTGTCGATGAAATAGTACGGACTCCAATCGGGATAAATACGGATATCTATCATTGACTGAACCATAACTATCGCTAACCTAATGCGAGCTAACTTGTCAGAATTTTGTCATTGTCGGGTAGGCTCCCGATAATTACGATCACGCAGGTCATAAAAATCTTTATCACATGTTCTACGATAACGGTACCGTTTATTCTAAACAACACCGGGGTGTAGGTTAAAATTTTGGCCCGAATTCAGCTTAATTTAAGCCAAATTAAGCTTAATACTGGTCAAAATTTTACCTACACCCGGGCGTTATTTCATTTGAAAATTATATATAGTATATAAAATCCCGCGCGGATAATACAAGTATGCACATGATGAGAATGTGCTTGAATTTGAGGAAGTTGTATTGAACTAGAATTCGCGGAATATAGTAGTTTTTTTGATTTTTCATGAATTATAAATATATATATATCTTATCACTAGAAACATTATTTCTTGTTAAATAATCATACATTTAGCACGCCATTGTTTATAATCTTGGTCTGTTCCAAGTTTTTCAAATGATGTCAAATTGGTTTAACACCCATGTTATAATAACGTTGTTTAAAGACTGACTTAATAATGGTTATATATTTATTATAACAAGGAATAGTAAGTAAGAACTACCAACGGCAAAAAAATTTAAATCAAGGATATGCGATATATAGAATGATAAACAAATAAAAAGTTCTACATAGAAATTGGCCATTAATGTTAATGCAGGCCGGATGATATTTAATGCAGACCAGATGATATGCTAATGCAGGCCAAATGATCTCATTAAAAATCCTGCGGATCCCGCGCGTGGCCCATCACCATAATGTAATCAATCCATTCAAATATAAAACAGAAGGAATTGCTACTAAATAGATATGTTATAGAATCTAAATGTGAGTACAGAGTATCATGTAAGAATCGGATATATTTGAGAGCTTGCTTTTGAAACACCAAACTTTATGGTTTAAAAGCATCTTTCCTTTGTGAAATTCGATGACTTCTCCAATACAAGACATAATAGCTATAAAATTACTAGTTACCGATTAATTGAATAATGTCCTAATCACATAGGTATTAATTCCTTAAGCCACTTGAAGCGATCAAGATTCTACCTCCACGAAATCTACTGTTAACATATTATTTTAGACATTTCTATAAATACAGAAATAAAAAAAGTTCTTTGAATTTGAGATATTAAATAAAAGTAAAATTTCATCCTGAAATATATAATTGTTAATAATAATCATTTTGTTCAAACTATATAATTTTGTAATATTCAATTCATTCATTCAATCCGCTATCTGTTAAATAATTGTAACTAATATTAGAAAACAATAAAATAGATGAATCTATTTATTAAAATATAAGAAGTTACCTGAACAAAGTAATGTTGTATATTCAATAAATTTACTTGTATAAATGTCATCAGAATACGTTTTTAAATGTGTGCCTTCAATAAGTTCGTTATTATAAATATCATCAGGATATGTTTTTATATGCGTGCTTTGAATGTTTTTTAATATTTTGTCTGATTTAATTAATTCTGATAAAATATTTTCATCGTTCTGCCATTCTGTAAGGATTTCACAAATTTTTGTTGCTAATGGACGGTTTATTGGTTCTCTTTCCCAACATTTCTTCATTAAGTTTATATAACATTGTGGTGTGTCCTCAATAATTATTGGTCTTAAATCATTATAGCATATTTTTATTTGAAGTAGTGTTACAAATTCTTGATTATAATATATAGGTTTTCCATACAAAATTTCCCACATAATTATTCCGAAAGAGTAAATATCTGATGCAGTTGTATATCGACCTCTGTCTAAAGTTTCTGGTGCCATATACGGTAAAATTCCATAAACTCCACGACGTTTTGCCTTTAATTCTATACGTGCTGATGTTGAAAGTCCTAAATCTGCAATATACACGCTATTTAAACTATCTTGTAAAATATTACCACTATGCAAATCTCGATGAATAAGTTTTTGAGAATGAATTAGTTGAAGATCAGAAGCAATACAGTACAATAATGTTAATTTATCTTTCCATCCCATTTGTGCTACAGAGTGAAGATTTTGGCGCAAAGAACCCATTGCTGCGCGTTCTAAGACAAGAATATAATCACGGGAAATTTCATCTTTTGATATTCCAAAGCACCTTAAAAATGTAGGATTTTCATTGCAAATATCACAATATGCTTTCAATTTCTGTATTAAAACAACTAGTTAGATGTAAATTATTAAATTAGCATATAAATAAAATTACCTCTCTCACAAATTTCTTTCTATATCCTTTTGAATCATGAAGTAATTTAAGTGCAACAGGTTGGTCAACGCTTTGGTCTTTATCGACCCACATAGCATAATATACTGTCGCAAATTCACCTCTCCATATAGCTTTAATATTTTTAAACTCATTATAAGAAACCCAAGATAATGAATTTTTACTTTCATCTAGTATTATTTTTAAATTATCATCAATATTTGAATTATTACATATTCGCCTGTCTGTTACAAACGAAAAGTTAATTTATTATCGTTATATTTGAATTGTTTGATAAACAAATGATTATAATAATTACTTGATTTTTGTTTCTGTTCTCTAATGATTTTTTTTAATTACTTTTATTAAAAAGAAAATATATAATTTTATAATTGCAGCATAAAAATAACTTACATCTGGTACCGTTCGTTAACTTTTTGTAAGCCTCCAATTCCATTTTGATAACAATATCCAACTTTGGACATTCCATTAGCATTTCCCATCTCTGCAGATTTTTGATAATAAATGAATGCCTTATGTTCATCTTTCTCAACTCCAATTCCTTTTTCATAACAATATCCAACATTATATGTTCCTTTAGAATACTCCATCTCTGCAGATTTTTGATAATAAATGAATGCCTTATATTCATCCTTTTCAACTCCAGATCCTTTATAATAACAGCGTCCAACACTAAATGTTCCTTTAGCACCCCCCATCTCTGCTGACTTTTGATAATATAGGAATGCCTTACGTTTATCCTTTTTAACTCCAGTTCCTTTATCGTAACAATATCCAATCATATACGTTCCATCAACGTCCCCCATCTCTGCTGATTTTTGAAAATATATGAATGCCTCACGTTCATCCTTTTCAACACCAACTCCATCGTAATAACATTGCGCAACGTTATATGTTCCATTAATATCCCCCATCTCTGCTGACTTTTGATAATATATGAATGCCTTATGTTCATCTTTTTCGACTCCAGTTCCTTTATCGTAACAACATCCAACATTAAATGCTCCACTAACGTTCCCCATCTCTGCTGATTTTTGATAATATATGAATGCCTTATGTTCGTCCTTTTCAATTCCAATTCCTTTCTTATAGCAATATCCAACATTAAATGTTCCATCAACGTCCCCCATCTCTGCTGATTTTAGATAATGAATGAATGCTGACTTTTGATAATATATGAATGCCTTATGTTCGTCCCTTTCAACTCCAATTCCTTTTTCATAGCAATATCCAACATTAAATGTTCCTCTCGCATGCCCCATCTCTGCTGACTTTTGATAATATATGAATGCGTTATGTTCATCCTTTTCAACTCCAATTCCATCTTTATAGCAGTTACCAAGTGCAAATATTCCACCAGAATTCCCCATTTCCGCAGATTTTTGAAAATATATGAATGCCTTATGTTCATCCTTTTCAACTCCAATTCCATTGTAATAACATTGCGCAACGTTATATGTTCCATTAACATCCCCCAACTCTGCGGATTTTTGAAAATAAATGAATGCCTTATGTTCATCCTTTTCAACTCCGGTTCCCTTATCGTAACAGCATCCAACATTAAATGTTCCTTTCGCATGCCCCATCTCTGCTGACTTTTGATAATATATGAATGCCTTATGTTCATCCTTTTCAACTCCAATTCCGTTATCGTAACAGCATCCAACATTCAATGTTCCTTTAACATTTCCTATCTCTGCAGATTTTTGATAATAAATGAATGCCTTATGTTCATCCTTCTCAACTTCAATTCCTTTTTCATAACAATATCCAACATTATATGTTCCTTTAGAATGCCCCATCTCGGCAGATTTTTGATAATAAATTAATGCCTTACGTTCATCCTTTTTAACACCAGTTCCTTTATCGTAACAATGTCCAATCATATATGTTCCATATGCGTCCCCCATCTTTGCTGATTTTTGATAATATATGAATGCCTTATATTCATCTTTCACAACTCCAATGCCTTTTTTATAGCAATATCCAACATTATATGCTCCACTAGCATTCCCCATTTCTGCAGATTTTAGGTAATAGATGAATGCCTTATGTTCATCCTTTTCAACTCCAATTCCATCGTAATAACATTGCGCAACGTTATATGTTCCATTAACATCCCCCATATCTGCGGATTTTTGATAATAAATGAATGCCTTATGTTCATCCTTTTCAACTCCGATTCCTTCATAGTAACAGCATCCAACATTAAATGTTCCTTTCGCATGCCCCATCTCTGCTGACTTTTGATAATATATGAATGCCTTATGTTCATCCTTTTCAACTCCAATTCCTTTTTCATAACAAGATCCAACATTAAATGTTCCACTAACGTTCCCCATATCTACTGATTTTTGATAATAAATGAATGCCTTTTGTTCATCCTTTTCAACTCCAATTCCTTTATCGTAACAGCATCCAACATTCAATGTTCCTTTAACATTTCCCATCTCTGCGGATTTTCGATAATAAATGAATGCCTTATGTTCATCCTTTTCAACTCCGGTTCCTTCATAATAACAACATCCAACATTAAATGTTCCTTTCGCATGCCCCATCTTTGCTGACTTTAGAAAATATATGAATGCCTTATGTTCATCCTTTTCAACACCAATTCCTTTATAATAACAGCGTCCAACATTAAATGTTCCTTTAGCATCTCCCATCTCTGCTGACTTTTGATAATATATGAATGCCTTATGTTCATCCTTTTCAATTCCAATTCCATATAGATAACAATTTCCAACCATATATGTTCCGCCAGCGTCCCCCATCTCTGCTGATTTTTGATAATAATTGAACTCATCTTTCTTAACTTCAATCCCATTTTGATAACAATGACCAGCTATACACATAAAACTAGGATTTTCCAATTCAGATGCATTTTGAGCAACAAGAGACATCGTAGCAAATGTTTGATAATTCCTCACTACTGGACATTTTAAACATGAAAATAAACGGTACTTATATAGAGATCTGAACAATATTATCGAACCATTCTTCTATTTCCTTATTTGGAGCGTCTAAAGCGGTGAGTGATAAATCACATAATCAACCAAACAAATTATGCAAAATCTGAAGCAAAAAAAAAAAGCAAAAAAAAATAAAGGTGAAAAATAGCAATTTTACTACATGGGTAACGCCAAAGGAAAACTATTTCGATCATATACATTTTATATGATCTAAATCTGGTTTTCCTTCGGTGTTGCCCTACCTTTCTTAAGTGCATTGAGTGTAACCGCGTTCGCATAAGAAGTGCATTGTGAATACAAAGTACGTAAAATTTCCATTTATATTATATAATTGAAAATTTTACTTTGTATTCGCAACGCAGGAAGAAGCTCTCCTTATGCGAACCCAGTTACACTCGATGCACTCAAACAAGGTAGAGTTAAAAATCAAAAAAGACCGTTAGTGCCACCAATCTAACACACTTAACCCTAATCCAAGGTAGAATATATATAGATTATTTGTCATATAATGCGTATTATATTTAGATTTTGTATACGTACGTAGAAAAGAGAAATGTGCTTTTAATAATAATTTTTAAAAACAATTACGTAAAAGTTATTAAATTTTAGAAGATTTAAATTAAAATAAATTATTAAATTTTAGAATATATAAACTAAAATAATTTATTAATTTTATATAAACTAAAATAATTTATTTATTATAGTAAAATTTGAAAACTTATACGTATTGTTTTAAATAAGTATAATAATTTATTAATTTTATATAAACTAAAATAATTTATTTATTATAGTAAAATTTGAAAACTTATACGTATTGTTTTAAATAAGTATATATATTATATAATGTTTATTAATAGATTCAAATTTGCTAAAATAATAATTTTAGTATTATATAATTCTAGAGTAGTATCTATATTAGAAAATAGAAATTTGCTATTTATTATCACCAGTATGCTATATTTCAAAAATGAAACCAAGAAACAGGGTAAGTAAAAATGTTCAAAACCTATAATAACCTTGTATAACCCAAATTTGAGGTTCTAATATTTAACTTTAAGCTTTGTTTAAAATTGCATTCTAATTCTGAAACTATATATAGTAGCAAATACTACTGGTAATTTGTAGTAATTTTTTAAATTTACTAAATTTACATATTTTTAATTAATTTTAAAGATGTATTTAAGCAGATTAGATTTTAAAATATAGTAAAAATTTTAATTTTTACTTGTATACAACTTATATAGTATATATTAATAAGAATATTATTTGTTAATAAATTTTACACTCTGGTGTACTTCTTTAATATTTTATTATGATAATCTTTGTTATAATAAAAAAATATTTCTTTTGCAATTTTACTCTACTTAAACTTTAATTCTAATTCTTATTTGTATTTATTTTACTATAATATATACTAAGTACACATTGTACTAAATAAATTTATTCTAATAATAATAATATTTTGCTCAAATTTATGATTACTTTTATATTATATTTTCTTTAAGCTTTAGAACTGAACTTACTCTAATATTTATATACAGTATATTGTATATAAACTTAATAAAATTTTGTTTTTAAATCAATTTAAATTAAAACTTATAACTGAATAAAAAATTATTAAATATTAAAAACTAAACTTTTTAAAAATTTTAAGTAGAGAATTCTGTTTTAACCTAACCTGACAGGATATTTTCGTGTTGCATAATATAACTATTATAAACCCGTAATAGTTTATATTATATGATATAGAAATATCTCTGTCAGGTCATTTCAAAATAGAATTTATCTTTTAATTAAAGTTTATTAATGATCCAAAATTTTTTTAATAAAGCTAATAAAATAGCAATAGATCTAAATGCCTTACGAAGTATACTGTATCTTATATTATTATATTATTATATTAATATATTATCATATAGTTAACTTTTTTTAAATACAACTTGTTAAAGTATAAAAAAATTTTAATATAAAAAAACTAAAATCCTGCATTTAAAGAAAGATGCATTAAAAAATATATTGTTTTATACATATACTTGGGACCAAAGAATATTTTGTATTTAAACCAACTTTATTGAATGTTGTACTTGGAGAATGTGCACTTAGTGTTAATTATATTTTCTAATTTTATTTAAAAATATTATAAAATTCTTATAATTTTTCAGGCAAGTTTCCTAGGAATACAAGAGATAATACAGGTAACACGATATAAGAAACCCTTGACATAAGAATTCTTGATTTTGTAAATCCCAATTAAAACTTTTATAATAAAAGGCCTTCAAAATAAGAAATAAATTTTGGTTGAACCAGACAACCTTCTTACGCAAAGAGTCAGTTATAGAATAAAGAATCTTTTAGACTAGAAAGTGCAAACTCAGTGTAAATTTCTAGCATAGTACACTCGTTTGTTATCATTTGTTAATATAAACAATTTTTGATTGGACAGGATTGTTTTAAGAATCTGTTTATTGAATATGAAACTGTATAATTAAACTTGTACGACCATTTATCTTGTTACATGAATAGCATAAACCGCCAAATAATCTGAATACGATGAAAAAAGAGAATAATGAATAAAATATTTACAAACATTAAGGTTCGCACATTAAGTTGAACATGAGGTCGATGTAATTAAGCATAATTTCTTGCACCATTTGTTTGTAACGTGTAAAAATTTACAATACATAACAATTGTCAACGAAAACTTTAAAATACAACAAGAAAAAAAATTTTTTTTTCCTAAGTAATCGTAAAATAGCAAACATAACAGTTTAGTTTTGGAAATCATTAAATTACTAATAATTATAATATTCCCAAAGTTATTGTTACGAATTTTTTTGAGAATCAAATAATGAACACAATAAACAATAAAATGAAAGTGTAGATTTTGAGATGACCTTTTAAATATTGGTTTTTTGTACGAAAAAATCGATGATTGGTAATGTGAGAATTCGCGTGATTACATGTATGCCGAAAGTGGCAGGTAAAATCATAAAGGTAACTGGCTAACCACAAAAGGGTTCTTCATCGATATATTTGATATTCGGCAATTTCCTTCTTTTGGATGTGAAACGTCGAACATGTCTTCCATAATCGATTGCCGATTGTGTCAGAAAATAATATATTTAGTACGTATTCCTTGCTGTCTTATAAAATTATTTAATTCATTTCATACGTAATATAAATAATTTCAGGAAATCTCCCTTTTTAAAATAAGACAGCTTTATTCTTTCGATGCTGTTCTTGATTTTCTTTCTTTAATGATTACATTTATGGCTCTTTCATTAAAATTAAAAACCATATAGAAAGACTTACGATTTAGCCGGCGCTGGCCCGCCATTCCATTTTCCATCATATACGAAAATCATTCACTTTTTTACCGTCAAAAATTTTACTAAAAAATTCTTTAAGTCATTTAACGCTTGTAATATAACCATCTTTTTTTTTAAAAAAAAAACACGAATATTTTCCACAAAATGTTCCTTCTCGCTAGTGCCGGCGTGGTGTTAGCTACCATGAGTGCTATCTATATTATCTACAAAGCATTTTATAGATTCTCTCCAGTAATGCACATTACATGTTTTATTGGTACCTTGATCATTGAAGCTTTATGTGTTCTTGACCTTTTACGAGCCGTCGACTTGGTAGAATTTAGTGACAAATACGTTTGCATATATTTTCTGTTCACCTCATTAACAGCAATTCTCTCATGCTATGTCCTTTTACACGTTGGCACTAATTTTTATCAAGAATATAACTTTATCAAGACCTTTCTAATATTTGCACCAGTCGCGGTAACTTTCGGCGTTTTTGGAGTTTCAGTTTACACAGTCATAATATTCTCTATGAATTATAATTATAATTATAATTATGAAAATATTTATTCCTTAGATATGTCACTCGAAAAACTTACACTGCTTTTAAGTCTTTTGGCAGCTGCATTAACTTTAGCATACGTAATTTGTCCATTATTCACCATTCGCCGTCAAACAGAACTTCGCCCCGAACAAACCGCAGTCTCAATAATACATCTATTGACCGTTCTAGCATTCTTTTTAGCTCATTTCGCCGTTTATTGCACGATAATTCTGAGTGGACCGCTCTCTGATGTTGACATTGAATCAATTCACAACATTATTTTATTATTAATATTTCCTGGATGTTTGATAAAGCCACCCAGGAAATTGGTAAAAATTGTCAAACGAAAAATGTTAGGGGTCGAAGAATTGTTAATTGGAGGAGATTTTAGGCCAGCAATGATGCTTAATGGCTTTGATCAAACAAAGGGGCCCATAATCGAACATGTATTGCCAGCACACGTTTCGACTTCACGTCGTTCACTAAAAAACATGATGAATTCTTCATCACCAAAGCGTAGCGATATTCCACCACGTTCATCTAGCGAATATTATTAATAAATATATTCTCAGATTAGATTAGTGAATATACTCCTCTCTTCTCTTATTATAATCTTTAAAAATTCAACAAAATTAAAAAAAAAAGAACAATTGATCAACCTTTCTTCTGTATAATATAAATGAGGGTTTGTTGGGTTTCATGAAGAAGGTTGAACTATGCAATTACGATTAACTATTAATTTTTTATCTTTTGTTTTCTTTATTATTATTCCCTTATTTCCGCTTTTCTGACAAATTGTTATCACATTAAACATCCGAAACTGTATTAAACCTAAAAATTTTAAAACCAGTTCATTGTTTTTTTTTAAAAAAAAAGTTTCATAATAAACGATTGAATCATAAATATAAAGCAATATAAGACAAGTTTATAATATCTATATCTTATTCTGGTCTAGACTGATGTTAAGAATATAATCTATTGGTATTAAATGGCATTGCAATATTCTAGAATTCTTTTATGTTCAGAACAATCGAAATCCTCAATAAGAATTTTAAGATTTAAAAATCAGCTTAGCCGGCTAAGTCATCTTTGGTTAACCTTCGGAAGTTATCGTAAATTTTCCTCATTTAGATTCGTCGGCAGATAACCCAACGAATAGAATGATTTGCCCTAAATTTGATCGTTACTATATATATAATTATATAATCTATAAACATAAAATCGGCTGACTAAACTGGCTAAGTCGATAAAATCGACTACACCATTTGAGAATTAAGCAATTCCTCATTATATAATCCGGCAGTAAAATATTTACCGTATTCCTCCGAAAATAAAATAAGCACCTTGGCCTATACTATGCCAGCTTTACAATAATCATGGCTAGCATTACGTGCAAAAGGGGTGCATATTTTCAGAGGAATACGGTAATTTCTTCTCACTTATAAATGGGTGAGTACACAGCAAAACCATGTTTAGAGTATATGTATTATATATACTCTAAGCATGGTTTTGCTGTGTACTCACCCAAATGTAAAATATCTCGAATATTTTGTGTTACTTTTACGTCCCCATTCCACAAAATTAAATATACATTCTGCCAAACTTTAATGCATAACTGTGCTGTGATTAGAGGTGCACGTGGAACTGTCTCAATGAACCGTACGACATTGGGGTTTGCGATATACTAATTAATCAAATCTATATCAGGTATAATTAGTGTTGTTAGGCGAAACTTAGAGGTTTCGCCAAAAAAAAATTGAAAATGGCGAAATGGCGAAACTGGCGAAACTGGCGAAACTAGCGAAACTAGCGAAACTGTCAAAACTGTCGAAATTGGCAAAACTACTAAGATAATGAAACTAGAAAAATAATAAATTTGTAAAAGATAAGAAAATTAATAAAAGAAGTAATAAAAAAATGATTTATTTTTTATTTTTATATATATAAGATAAAAGAAAATATTATAATGTATAATCAATTACAAAAATTAAAAATAAATAATTTTATTATTATTTGATTTATTTTATCTAAATGAATCAAATAATCTAATTCTAGTTATTAAATTATAAAATATTATTGTTTAAATAAAATAACTAATTTTTTTATTAATAAATTTTAATAAAAAATAATTATAATATATTATTAATAGATTTTTTATTAAATATATTGATCTTTATTATTAAACTAATTTTATTTATTTTTAAATTTTTATAAAAATTTAATAATTTTTTATAAAATAATTATTATATGTATACTAATATATCAAATATATATGCTTATAATGCTCAAAAGTTTATATATATAGGTATAAATAAAAGTTTTAAATTTTAAAAAATTTATAATTACTAACTTTTTTTATTTTTTAAATATTAAAGTAAGGCTATGCTTCTATATTTATTAAAACTTAGTTAAACTTTTTACAAATAAAATATATAGAAAAAGTTTATATTTGAATTTTACTATATAAAATTACTAAACTAATCTAAATAAATAATTTTCTTTTATTATAATTTTTTATATACTAATCATAGTTAAAATTTTATAAGTTTATATATTAAGAATATATTAAGATACTTGTATAATAATACAAAAAATTACGTGGAAGGCCAAGATTATGACGGTCAGACCCAATGTACAGGGCAGACTTTGGTACCTTGCACAGCAGTTAGAGCCGAGCATACGGTGATCGACCCTGTAGAAGACAATCTC
>CAJVQA010002179.1:0-22729 GCA_910591915.1 Cetraspora pellucida
TAAAAAGATGTTTAAAGCTTCTGTCTTGGTGGGCATTATCATCAAAAGCATTTGGAGCAGGGTTAAGACTTTGCTACCAATCTAATGCAATTTCTTTTAAATACATAGGAGTTAGTTCCAATTTTCAAGCAGCATCCCATTTGTTAGCAATAGCAGCTTTTCAAAAATCTTCAAGCCATTGTTCTGGGTCTTGGGTTCCATCACTATAAAAAAAGTTAGCTTTCATAAGAGATTTTTTAGTTAAGTTTAAAGCATTAGTAAGATTGGTCATAGCTTGTGCAGCATTTTGTAAAGCTTGATCTGCCATGTTATTAGATAGGTTAGAAAGGTTGTTGAGAATAGGTAGAAGTGGAGGAAGAAGTTGAGATTGAATAGGTTGAGTTTGAACAGCAATAGGTTGAAGTATGGAGATAGCAAGTTGTGATGGAGGTGAAGAAGAAGGACTATTTTCAAAAGTTTGTTGAGGTGAGTTAGTAAAAGTGTGATCTGGGCTAGAGGTTTCTGTAAGGTCTACAGAAGCAGTAATATATTCTTCTGTTTTTATATTATCAGTGAGTAGTAGAGAGATTTGTGGAGTTCAATCAGGAGTATAGTAACTTTCAAAAAATTTAGTAAGTATAACTAATTCACTATATGGAGCTAAGCTATTTGCTGGGTCACGTAAGAAGAGGATATTATTAGTAAAAGTAATATCAGTGGTAGGTAGTAGGATAGAACTTCTTAAATTTCCAAGATGTCAACTAAATTCTCCTAGTTCTTCAAAACTAAAACTTAGAGGAGTGTTGAGATGAAAGTCAAAAGTGTTTTGATATTCAAAAGGTATAGTAGAAAGTTGAAAGAGGTTGGTGTATCTTCTAACTAGAGTTAAAGCAATTGTGCGAAGGTCACCAATGTCTTGTTGGTATCGACAACTAAAAATAATATTTCTAATACAGAGGTAAATTGTAATTTGGTTTGGATATGGAGTAGTAAGAACAGTAAAGTTGTTCTGAGTTTGAAAGAAATGATATTGAGCTGCAAAATTGGTTTGATATCAGGTCCAAGATTGTCCAAAATCTGAATGAGGGCTAGTACATTGAAGAAAGTAACACTGATAATAAGATAAATCTGGATGCTATGCTTGGAGTACATCTACTGCAAGGTGAGATCCAGTTAGATGCACTTGTTGATGGCTTTGAATGTTTTCATTGTAGAGTTTAGCAGCAGTGTGAACCATAAAGAAGTGAGGTTTAAATGTCTGGAACTCTGCTGGGATAACTAATACTCATCTGGGTTTCTTGCTAGGATAACTAATACTTGTCTGGGTTTCTTGCCAGGATAACTAATATTGTCTGAGTCTTTTGCCAGGATAACTTTCCAATATGTCTGGGTATGTTTCATCTGAGATGACTTGTTTTTTATAAAAATTTAACCTTTCTGCCAGAAGGCACCAAATGTTATAGATAAAAGCCTTCTTAATTTTTACACCATAATGATGACACGGCACAGAAAATCTCTTACAGGTATATGCGATATTCAAGAGAGAAGTATAGCTTCTGTTAGACATTGTCAAGAAACTATACCCTTCTCTAAGACAGTTTGAGGAAAGGTAATGCAATACTAATAACTTTACTTTATTTCACTAAGAAGAATAAACCTTGCTTGTAGAAATTACCTTAGAAAAGGAGTATCAATACAGTTTATAATCAAAAGCTGTTTATTAAAGTAATAACAAGAAAAGCTATTCTTAGGTTTCTGTTTCTAAAGAATCCCAAGATGTGTTTACAATATTAAAAAGAAGAAGAGTGTCTGTTGCTTAATCGCACTTGGGGAATTTAGCAGGGTTTATATATCTGTAAGCTAAGCGGCTAAGCAGCCAAGTGACTAAGCAATTAAGTGACTAAGTGACAAAGCGACTAAGTAACTAAGTGATTACTAAGTGACTAGAAGGTTCTAGCAACTAATAACTAATGATTACTAAGCAACTAATTACTAAGTGACTAAGCAACTAAGTGGCTAAGTGACTAAGTGACTAAGTGACTAAGTGATTACTAATTAACCAGAAAGTTCTAGCAACTACTAGTAATATAAGAATAATACAATAATAAATAACTAATACTAAATAGTAAAATAATAATAAAATAATAATAACTAATAATAATAATAAATTGTTTTATAACAATATTATTTTTTTTTTTTCTTTATATAATGCTTTATCTGTATAAATGATATATTTGTCTTTATTTTTTTCTTATTTCTTGTTAGGACTTCTATTATATAATCTGTAACTTTACTATCAAATTTTTGTTTCTTGATTAATTTTGTCTCTAATTCTTCTATTTGTTTTAGTTCGATTAGACTTCTTTCTTTTTTTTCATTTTTTTATTGTTCTGTTTTCTAATATTTGTTCTAATGTTGTATTAATCTTGTTATTACCTTTCTCTACTAATATTTTTGAAACTGCCTTCAAATTATTGTTTTATCTTATACAGTTTTCACAATTATCTGTTATTTGTTCTATTTTGTTTTTATACCTTTTGCATTTACTTATCTTGGTATATGTCTTGTCTTCTACTTTCTATAATAGCCAATGCTCAGCTAAGATATTTTTCTTTTTCTTCTTTGATATCTTACTAAGTTGCTAATTGTGCTTTGGTCTATGTACAATCCAATTTTTCTTTCTTCTATCTTCAGATGTCTTTGTTCAGTTAATTATTAGTGCCTATGTATTGTAGTCTCTAATCTTATATTAGTTGTGTATTTTTTTATTTGTCTGTAATATTAACATCTTTTTTTCTATTTTACTTAATTATTTGACTTTTTTCTTTTTATATAACAGTCTTAGAAGACTTTTGAGCTGTCTTCATATAATTAAGTTCTTTTCTTTTATGCTCATGAGTTGGTTTAGATATATTAAACCCTATTTATTTATTGTACTATTACTTGTTGTTCATAATTTAATTCTAACTGAGTCTTTTATACTTATTTTATAACTATGTACTTTCTACAGATAATTTTTTGTACTGATATTTATTTCTATTTCTCTTGCTTTAATAATTGTTTAATAAACTAAGTTGTGTTTCCAATACTTCATTTCTTCTGATCTTCTTTTGAAGTCCTAAATGTCTTTTATTAAGCCTGTTTTCTGATATCCTTGAGCTATTCTAAGCTTTGTTAGATTATCTAACATGTTTTTTCTATTAGTTTTACAAATAAATTACTTATTTGCTTTGTTATTATCTCTTAATTTAGTAATTTACAGTTTCTCAGATCTTTGTACTCAATTATATAGCTATTTGTTGTTTTTATCATATTGTATTTATGTTTTGCCAAACATATTATTAGCTAGTAGATCTTGTCAATCATCTTTTCTAACATTCTTGTTAACTGCAAAAGGTATTCTAATTTTGGAATTATTACTATATTATTTATATATATGATCTGGCTCATTGTCATTTTTTTATATCTAAGATCTTTAACTGTTTGGCTAATTATTTCTTTTGTTTTTTTGTAGACTAGTGACTTTCTCATTTTGCTATTTAGCCAAATTCTTAATAATCTTACAATTTTGTTTTTTGGTTCATATGTTATTCTATTCTGTCTGAATATAATTTTTCTATTTTCATTTCTTAGTTTAGAATTCATTACTATGAGCTTTGATTTTGCTCTATTTATTTTAATATCATTTGCTTTGATGAACTTTTCTACAATTTTAAGAACTCTTAGCAGTTGGTCTTTGTTATTTATGATCTATATAGTATCATTTGTATAGGCAATTGTTGCTTGCTTATGTTTTATGATACAATTAATGTCTGTATTTTTTAGTATTTCTTATTCTACTATATAGTTCAGTGATTTATTTTCTTAAATCTTTTCCAATCATAGATTATAAAAAAACCATCAGACAAGTAAAGAAATCACTTTTTCTTAATCTATATTATCTTCTACTGTTATTTTTTCTATTAGACCATAAGTAGTAATTACTTTAAGTTGATGTTTACAGAAAAGGTTGATAATATATTTTATTGTTCTTTGTGATACTTTGACTCTTTCAAGAACCCACTTCAAGCTTTTTAATGGAACTGATTTAAATACCTTCTTTATATCTTGCAGAAATATCCATATTTTTTTATTTTTCTCTTATACTTCTTCCAATATTATATTTAGCATATATATTGGCTGCTCTGTTGAGTTGCCTAGCAAGCCTGCATAATTTGGTCCTTTGAGTATTTTTTTTCTATAAATATCTTGGCTAGCCTTCTTGTTATCATCTTTGTAACTAATTTTCTAAAAGTCTCAATTAGTACTATTGGTCTAATATTGTTTAAATTATATTTCTAGTCTATGTTTTTTGAGATTGGATAAACTTGTACTATTTTTTATTTTTTTGGCATTTCTTCTGTTTCTAATACCAGATTTGTGAAGACTCTGAAAATCTTCTGTAATTTCTCTTCTGCTTTTTTATTAAAATGTAGCTTATATCTAAGATTCCTGAAGCTATATTGGCTTTGAGTTTTCTTAATATGTCTTCTTATTCTTCTTCTTTTATCTTTTCTTCTAACTTTTTATACCAAGACTCTTTGATTTACTCTTTTGGGTTGTACACTTCTATCTATTCCCCAGGCATCTGTTCTAGTTTAGTTTTTTGTTTTCTGAATTAATTTTTAAAATGTTTTGTCAGACCTTCTAGAACAATCTTAGGTTTTGTTGTTAAATTGGTTTTATCTTTGCTTTGGATTATAAATCTGTTCAGAACTATCTTTTTGTATGGTTTGTTCAAAAGACTAGTAATCATTCATCTCTAATTAGTTTTTATTATCTCATATCTTTTATTTATATTTTCTTCTATTTGTTTTCTTTAGGCCTGCTCCTACTTTTTTTTCTTTCTGTTTTTCAAAATTCTTTATCAGCCTTTTATGTTATCTATTCAAGCTTCTAATTATTGTTTGTGTAGCTTTGGTAATACTATTCTTATTTCTTTGCCAATGTCTATCAGTTTCTTGTTTATCTCTTCTCTCTCTTCTTTCTCTATCTTTTGATTTTTTTTTATCTTTATTTTTTTAATTATTTGTTGTAGCTCAATTATGTATCTATGCTACTGTAGTTTTTTTCGATAATGTTTTTTGTTTGCTTTTGTGTCAAATATCTTCTTTTTTGGAATTTTTTTGTTTATCTCTTCTATTATAGCTTCTTCTATTGCATTTCATATCTGGTTTAGTATATCTGTATTATATGAACTGCTTTTTTTATCTTTTTCTAATTGCTTTAGCACTTTTTTTTATTCCAATTATACTTGAAGCTCTTTAGTATATTCTTTCCAGTCTTCTTACTTTGCTTTCTTATATAAATATATTGTCTTATTTGATCTTTATATTTAGTTTCTGTATAGTTCTGGTTCACAATTATGTGCTATAACTATATAATTGTTATTAATATCTTGTGATTACTGTCTGTTATATCTTTTGCTTCATTTATATTGACTTCTTGAAAACCAGCTATAATTGTTTCTGATAACCAGATATAGTCAATTCTTGTTGCTGCTTCTTGACTTGATCATGTGTATATCTTTTTTATTATATGTAAATTTCTAAAAGAGTCTATAAAATCTTGTCTCTTAAGTCAATTGAAGATTGGTAGTTTTTTATAATTTGTTGTTTATAGATTTAATCTGTTTAGTATATTGTTCACTATATAATTGAAATCTCTAAGTACAATTATTTCTGTATGCTTTCTCTTGTTTGTTACTATTTTCACAATTTTTTACTATATTTTCTTATTTATTGCTTTGTCATTTAGTAGAATATACACCTTTATTACTATCAGTACTAATTATTTAAAATAAAATTTTATTTCTATTATATATTCACTATGTTTTTTAATTGCTTCAACATGTTTTTCTTAGGTTTCATCTATTAGAATCTCAATATCTGATCCTTTTTTCTTGTCTAATACTGCACTTATCTAGTAACTTTTAAATCTTATATTAAAGTTATACAATAAGATTTTTATTTCTTTTTCTATAATGTTCATTTTTGTTATTCCCAAAAATGTTATCATTTCTTTCTTTGTCCAACTCAACAGGTTTTCTAATTTCCAATCTCTGGTCTTAAGTTCATTGATATTGTAACATACAATTTTTATTTCTTTTCTTTCTTTTTTCTATTTTTCTTTTAACTACTTGTATCTTGTTTCTATATTTTCTGTATTTTCTTTTTCTTTTTATCTCTTTGTTTCTTTTGGATTGGAAGATTTTTCTTTATTTCTTTTTTCAAAAATCCTTTTCTTACTATGCAGAAAATCTATGATCTCCTCATCCATATTCATAAATTCAACTAGGTGTCCTCAGAAATGATTAGCCAAACCTTCTTTTATATCTAACTGAATGTTCTCTAATTGATTTAATCTATCCAAGATTTGAACTAAGACTTCCTTTATTTGTCTTGTTTCTACATGTACTTGTGTGTTTAATCTAATGATTTGAACTGAAAAAATTTTTCTTAATCAGTTAACCAAACCAAAATATTTTATGTCAACCGATTTAGCTAGTTAATATTTACTTCACACTTTACCTTCAGAAAGTCTCAGACCTTTACCCAAATTTTTGACCTTTTCGGAATTCTTGATCCTTCCACCCGATTACCAATTTTCAACTGGTTGTACGGATCAACTGATTAAGAATTTACTCAACCGGTTACCCGAAATTTATTCGGTTCAGGTCGGTTAACCAATTCTAGCCTAACTGGTTCAAATCACTAGTGTGATGGGCCAAAAAATTTTTTGTAAAAAAATTATTTTTGCAAAAATTAGAATATTTAGAACACAATATTAAAAATTTCTAGAAAAATTTTTTTGCCCCATCACCACCTTTTGTTTTGGGGCACCCATATGTAATATCAGGGTTTTGTTAGATTATTAGTCTATACAGTGAGAATGCTATTATGATTATTTTGTTTGAGTAGAGTTTCTATCCATTATCCGTTTATCTATCGGATATCCAGATCTGAATTTATTCAGATTTGTCCGATGACGGATTTATCCAGATTGGAACTCTTTATCTGATATTCGGGTATTCAGCCATATGTAAATCCAAACTATGCATAAAAATCTGTTGTTAACGTTAAGAATTTGTTTTAATAGCTTACATACTACGTAGGATGATTTTTGTTACTATTTTTAAATGTTTTGGTATAAATCACCCTTAAATATATTGATATGTACATTAATTTTATCTGATACATAAAACAAATATTTTTTCAAATTTTAATTAGGAATTAATATTCGTACCGGTAGACGTTTTCGAATCTTTTAAAATTTTAAGTGAAGGCATCTTGATACTATCAAGTCAAATTTTCTGAACCTTTTTTATTTGAATTCTATAGATTCTTAGAATTCAAATAAAAAGAAATTACTTCAAATTTGACTTGAGATATCATACAAAGTTTGAAATAATTTCGGCGCAGCTTCTATTTTGATAGAAGTTTTTTTTTTTAACTTTGAGCCATGGTATCTCGACAATCACAAATTCAATGAACTTAGTTCTACATATTCGTAGAATTCAGGTAAAAAAAAAAACTTCATCGACATTCAATATTATGTTGTTTGTTACTTACAGCAATGGTAATTCAACAGCATTTATTATTATGTATTTTTGTCGTTTTGGTAATAATAATAATAATAATAATAAAGAATTAATCGGTGTCAATAACATAATTATTAATCGAAATAAGTCAAAAAAGTTTTTATTTATTTATTAGACATTACACACTACATATTTAGATCAAAGAATACTTATTATATATTAGAAGCTTAAGTAGATATGTTAATTGACTCAATTTACCATGTATTTAATGAATAGAGTTGATAAGCCGATTAACATCTCTGCTTATAAATTACAAAAAAATAATATCAAACATATAATAATGAATGTTAGTTGTTTTAAAGTAAATAAGCGTTAATGATCTGTTTTGCACAAAATTATATAATAAAAAAAACTACACTAATAAAACCAATTTTTCTAATTAAAAATTTCAGTAATTATATCCATATATTTGAAAAAAATAAAAGTTTACTGTGTTAATAATCTGAATAGAAAAAATACTTAATGTGTTGATAGTCTGTTATAGAAATTAAAGGTTTAATATATTATTAATTTTACTAACGACCTTTAAGTTCTATCAAACAAACAGATAAGCATTAACGCTAAATCGAACAGACAGATTATGTAATTGGTAGCTCAATTACGTGTTCAGACTAGAGGTTGGAATCGAATATTCAATTCGAATTAATTCATATAAATATGCATTTGAATTAATTCGAATAAGTTCAAAAATTCAAATTAAGCTTATAAAATTCGAATTAAAAAAATAAATTCGATTCCAACCTCTAGTTCAGACTTTTTTAGTGGCGCTCCAAACTTCAACGGATCACGTTTTTCTAGTTTTAACAAAATTTGAGGTAAAAACATGAAGTTAAATTTCACCTTTGATGAATACTAAATAAATTCTAAAAACTTAAAATTTCCGAAATTATGTTATGCTTGGAGTTAGCATTTGCTTCAAGTTGTAACTTCAAGTGTCTGAAGTTGAAACTGCCTAAAATTACTGGCTAACGTGGACAAGGAAAATCTAATTTCAGAGATTAATTTTAGTTAGTGTGTCGAAATTGCAAATGTCAACTTAAAAGCACGATACTTAGCTTTTTTTTGTACCTTTTTCAAAAAGTCGTGTCTAAGCTAATTTTCTTTAAATAAAATTATAAAAGATTAATTTTAAAGTTTGCTTTCTAGCTCTTTTTTGAAGATAAAAATAATGTTTGTGCCGGGTAATTAATACACCAGCCAACCAGACGAATTTTAGCTCATGAATTTTCGACTCTATAAAGATGTTTCAACTTTATAAAGGTGTTTCGATTTTATAAAAGTGGTTCGACTTTATAAGAGCGTTTAGACTCTATAATGGTGTTCCGATTTTATTAAGATGTTCCGACTTTATAAAGAAGTTCAAGTTTTATAAAAGAGTTCCGACTTTATATAGGTGTTCTAACTTTATAAATATGTTCTAACTCAATTAGTGTGTTTCAACTTTTATGTTGTTTAACACAGTTCCGTTCAATACGGTGCTGTTCAACACTAGATGTTTAAGAAAAGTATAAAAAAATTAATTGATTAATCACATGATTAGTCACTGATGCATTCAAAACAATTGCACATAGTTGTATTTTAGTGTAACAAAAAGCATGTGCTTCACACTCACATGATTAACGTGATCAACAACCGCGCGTCTAAAACGACGTGTCATATAACATTTGGGCATAATGTCAATACGTCACGTCAATATGTCATGCTATATGTTAATTGATATTCTAATGCTTGCGACTTTATTCGCACGACTAAACGCATAACTAAAACGCGTAAAAAAAATTCCGATTGCCTAAAATAAGGAATTATCCGATAGTTTACTTTGATCGGACTATCAGAATAACTATATATTATTCCTGATGTTCTTTTGTAAACTCGTTTAACGATATCGTCACTTGTTAATGTTATAATTATTTTTGGAAATGCTAGTGACTAATTCCAATCTTTAGTTATCTCATCGTATTATATACTTGCTCATGAGAAAATTTCTCGATATTATTTATTTGGTATTGAAAAAAGCAAAGTAATAATTTAACATAATTACTTATACAACGCGCTAATTTTGTTCAGGGTTGTTAATGGAGTACTCCAAACAATGATAAAACATTTAAACCACTCCAGTTTAAAACTGGAATGGTTTATATGTTTTATCATTGTTTGGAGTACTCCATTAACAGCCCTAATTGATCTTGTTCAAGTCGCTCCTAGTAAAAGTCAATTGAACGTGTGGTCTCTTGCTATTTCTGACAATATTACTAAGTTATGCTTTTGATAAGCGACATTAACGTTAATTTTTAACTTGGATCAAAAAATAATATAAAAATTCATGTGAAGTAATTGATCAATAGAAATTACTGACCAATAAAACTAAGCTTCAAACATACCCTGGTTACTTTCACAAACAAACTTCAAACATGCTTAATTTCACTAAGGCCGTTCGAAGTTGATTCTTCGGTTAACGTCACCCCCACCCCTCAGCTGAAGGCTCCCCCGAGAAATGAACAACCAATCAAAACACTGGATAACTCTCACCAATCTCTTGATTTACATTGACCAAACAAATTGTCTCATATTTGTTCATTCTATATGTTCGTTTAATTTTATCCCCCCCCCCCCATCCAAGAGTTCTAAAAGGGACGTTAACCGAAAATTCAATTGCAAGCGGCTTAATCCAACACAAATTTCGCCGATAGTGATAAAATTATTTCACCACCCTGTTCACGTATATATTAGATAAAAATTAAATAGTTGACCGTTATATTAATATTATTTATAAATTACTTTTCAGCAAATAGATTTATTTCTTTTTTCACAACCTTCAAAAAATTTTTCGGTATGATCTTGAGAATCGAATAATCTTATAACAGCAATAACAGAACGAATTAGTAAACTTTTTGAGAACTCATTTGGTAATATAAGCTTTTACATTCTGCATTGCGTTTTCGCTTTGACTGCCTGCTGAAATATGTAATAGTATCGTATCATATACAAACTTTCCAAAATTATTTCGACATGTTCGAGTGTTTGGTGTATGTGTTTAAAGGTCATCCTGTACGTACTTACGCACGCGAAAATTATTTTCGTGCCTCTGACGTTAGCTAGCAATTTTTAGTGATAATTTCATGCCCCTAATTTTAGTTCATGATTTTAATGGTTATCTGATTTGTTGGGCACGAAAATAATTTGTGAAAATTACTTGTAAGTTACCATTGCATCGTAAGTTACATCAAATCGAGCGATTTTTCATCTTATTGTTATTCAGTGAAAATAGATCACAAACTACCACATTGAACCATAATAACCTTTCAATTTCACAATTTGAGAATTTGAATAATGCAAGAATAGCTTGAATAGTCATATGGTTGTGCTCTGAAAATTACATTTTTTAAGTTTAAGTTTCAAAGTACAATATAACCTTGAAATAACGAAGCTCTGGAGCTGGAGGCTTTTCTTCGTTATATCTTTGTATCGAAGCTAATTTAAATATAAACAAACATCTGGAATGATATGGCACAGTATTTAATTTCAAACTTGCGACTACATGAAATTACGGGAATATACAACTCTATCTCACACAAAGTAGCTTCAATTCGTCAAAATACAGAAATTACAGCAGAGACAGTGCCCGATCCAAAGTGAATCCCTCTCGCCTGTGATCAATCACAAATTAAATTATTTATGTTGGATTTAATTGTGATGGATATAATCCCTCACCACTTTTAATATATGTATCACATTAACGGTCTCTGCTGTTTACAGAAATGCATCATCGTTATTACTTTAAAAAGTAGGTTTTATTTCTAATAAGATATTAAATTTGTATCCAATGGGTAACTGGATCCAAGCTCTATTTTGAACATTTATAATAACTAAAATTAAAAAAAATAAGGCATCTATTTTTGATGCATCCTTCGAAATCTTAACAATTTACTAGGGTAACTCTAAATTCTAATCATTATTTGTACTTATTTGTTATTAAGGGCACCAAATATAAATTATACTTAAAGGATAAATTATTACTTTTCAACGATTGTTAGTCGAATTGTCATATTTTAATTCCCGAGAGACACTAATTTTCTCATGTAAATATTTCTTCTTCCCCTCACCAAATTCACTTACTACGTGTCCGTTTCCACAAAGCTTGTATTTGTAGATTAATAATCCTTCAAGTCCAACGGGACCACGTGCATGAGTTTTGTTTGTACTTACCTGTACCATTTCAAAATGAAAAAAAAAAATTAGTAACTGAAAACTGAAGTAATTCACAATGAAAACAATATAGACATACCCCAACTTCAGCACCAAAACCATACCGAAACCCATCCGCAAATCTAGTGCTCGCATTCCAATATACACCTGCTGCATCAACACCTTGCATGAACCTTTTAGCGACTGTCTCATTTTCTGTTACAATCGCATCTGTGTGTTTACTGCCATGAGAATTTATATGTTGTATCGCTTCTTCTACATCACTAACCACTTTTACAGCCATCTCAAGATCCAGAAATTCCGTGTCAAAATCTTCAGGAACACATGATTTAATTCGAGAAGCATCATAAGATGATGGAAGTAGAGACAATGATTCTTGATCAAGGTGCAATAAAACATTGTTATTTTGTAAAGCAGTAACAATTGGTAAAAGATGTGAAGAGAGAACTGAGCGGTGAATAAGAAGGGTTTCAGAAGCGTTGCAAGCAGCAGGATAATTAACCTGTATTAAATAATGTTAATAATGAGGAAACGAAAAAATAGTAAACAGAAACGATAATCTTGATTAAACTTGCTTTTGAATCAACAACGACACGAATTGCTTTATCAAGATCAGAATCTTTGTCAACATATACAGTACATAATCCATCAGCATGACCCAAAACTGGTATCCTAGAATTATAAAGAATGCATTTTAATTTTAATTTCTAAATAAATTGATCAAATTGATGACATTTCAACATATTCATATAATCTACCTTGTTTTTCCTTGTATATATCTCACCAAACTGTTGCTTCCTCGTGGAACCACCAAATCAATATATTTATCTAAATCTAGCAAATTCTCAATTTCATCTCGCGTTTTGACAAGTTGAATAGCATTTGGTGGGATTGCAGTATCATTTAGTGCAGATTGGATAGCAGAAAATAGAGCAGTTAATGTAAGGTTAGATTCTTTTCCACCCTTTAAGATTGCCGCATTGCCTTTTTGATTATTAAAAAAAATATATATTTTTTTTTATCTCTAATTATCTCTATAAAAATAAAATAACAAAGTAGGAAATAATTTTACCTGATTTTATAGCTAATGCAGTTATATTTACAACTACTTCAGGTCTTGCTTCAAAAATTACCAATAATACACCAACCGGGCAAGTTACACGATATAATTCCAATCCTTCATCAAGTTTACTTGAGTATGTAATTTGTTCAATAGGATCAGGCAAACGATCAATATCAGAAATTCCTTGAAGCATGTTAGCAAATTTGTCACCACTTTCTAAGTCTAGTCGTTTAAATAGAGCTGCAGAAAGGGTACCGGCCTTCACTAGCTTATCTGCATTCTTTTTATTAAAAAAAAGAAATTAGGTGAAAATAAATTACAATAAGTTAATATCATACAAGAAAATTACCTGTTTGTCTTGTTGGTTCGCTTTAAAAATCTCATGTTTGTTGTTCTCGAGAGCGACTTTGATTTTATTAAGAGCTAAACTCCTATCTGTTGCATTTAGATATTGAAGTTTATTGGAGGCTTCTCGTGCATTTATTGCATTTTGAACATGTGAATTTTCTGACATTGCAGTCTAGTTACAAATGTTAGTTTGTGCAGACCTCATATTAGTTAATAATTGATTGAGTAACGAAAAAAAAAAAAAAAAAGTTATACAAAAATTTCCCCGCACGTGGTTTTGACTACTCAGATCACAAGATCACGTGTAACGTGAAATTCAATGCTTTAATAAAAAAATTCCTTGCGAAATTTTAGTATATGCTAAGTCCTTCTCTAACCCTAATATAACCCTAACAATGAGGTTTTAATACTTTAAATATTGCACTTTATTCAATACCATACGTATTATCCGACTTTTTATATGATAATGTGAATTTTTTTATGATATTTTTGGTACGGATAGGTTGTTAATGGAGTAGCTACTAAATGCTGGGAGCTAGTGCTTCTACAAATTGGACTTGAACTAGCTTTAGTCAAGTTTGAGTTTGGTTTAATTTTCAAACTAAACTCAAACTTTTATTTTCTAACTCTTAGTTTGGTTTAAGTCTGGTCTAGGTTTGGTTCAAAGTTTGCAAACCAGTTTAAGCCTAAATATACATATGTATTTTTTTGTGTTGAACAAGTTACTTAGTGTATTAATTAATAAAATGTTGAGGATAATAAGATTTTATAAAACTTTATTAATAAAATTTTATAAAATCTTATGATTCTTAAAAGTTTACTAATTAATTTTAACTTCATTCTTGTTTAGTACCAAAAATATATATATATATTTAAACTCCAATTAGTTTGCAAAATCTGAACCAAGCTTTTAATTGAATTTGAGTCTAATTTGAAGTTTAAAACCAGTAAAATTTAGAGTTTAAGTTTAGAATTGATTCTAAACCAGACTAATTCAAATTGAACTAAAAGTTTTAGTTTTATTATTATAATAATATACTTATTATATTTTTATATTTATTTTAATACTTATGTTTATATTCATATTTATGCCCATATCTATGTTTATATTTATTACCTAATTTTACACTTATGTTCATGCTTATGTCAAATTATTTATACTTATACTTGTACTCATACTTAATTTTTTTACCTATACCTATGCCAGTTGAACTATAGTATAGATGGCTAACCCTAATTTCAACTAGAATCTTTTATAAGTAAACAACTTTATAATTATTATATAAATAATTATAACTTTTATATTATAATTAATTTTTAATTACAAAGTCTAATTTATATATAAATATAAATATATATTAATTAATTATATTTTACAATTATTTGTTTTAATATAATTATTTTTAAAATTGCCTACCTATATTATATTTTAAAGTAACTGGTAGCAAAATTTAAATGCTCACTTATACTATAGAAGATCCTTCATGCCTATGCCAAATTATTATGCCTGTACCTGTGCCTGTGCCAAAATTTTATGCCTATGCTTATGCCTTTGCCTGATACCGAACTCTAATAAATATTCTTAAAAAAAAAGTTCATTATACTGTTATAAAGCATAGAGTACGTTTATCATAAAAAGGTTTGTTGCAAGAATGCGCATCAAAATAAAATCAGGTTGTTGGTTTATGTGACTGCTCCTTTGATTAGTGGTGACGTTGGATTTGCTGACCTGATTTTATAAGGTTTAAAGCCCAAAGCCTAGTTTTCTCCATTCCATACACTTTAAAAAGTAATTGTATCTTCATACACGAATTTCTTAAATAAACTATATATTTATTACAGACTATTTGTGTCTTAATATGCATTTAGCAAATCACTGCATTATTTAGTCTATAGAGGACGATAAAAGACAGTTACTCATTATTGCCTCTAATTATACCAAACTCATAGAAGAGGTAGTTTGAGTTTAACAGTATACTTTCGAATCGCAAAATCCAAACCTAAGAGTACGAAATTTTTACTTAGAGGTAATATGAACTTTTTTTTGGTAGCAACTTAACCAAGATAGCAAAAATTTGAAACAAAATGAATTTAAAATTTTCCAAATATTCTAATTAGGTTTTGCGAATCTAGATTGATCAGAACCAAAAGCGTTAGGGACATTCATTTCATCATTTTAACACCCATTTTGACGCCCATTTCACTAATATTAATGAAATTATTTCACCACTCTAATTTCATTGGATTTTTTACATAGTGGTAATAGTGATATAGGAAACGGCAAAAATTACCAATCTGAAACTTTCAAATTTTAAATTTTTTAACACCAAAATTTTTTTTCAATATTAGTAAAGTAATTAAGTGTTGAAAATTCGGTTGCTTAAAATTTTGAATATAATGTGTAAATGATTGATGTATTTTGCAAATACTGTATAGAATATATATATATAATCCAAATTTTATTGTTATTGTTATCCAAATTTTTCAATTTGATATTCGAATATTTATGGTCCTAATTGTGGTAAAAAAATGCGAAGTGATGGTGATTCATGTGGTCGAAGAGAGCAACACTACCCCCAATAACTAGGATAATAGCATTAGTTTCTAATAGTAGAATAATAAATTTACTGCTATGTATTGCATAAAAATATTTAAAATTGCTATTTATTTGCTGTTTTGTTTTTTTTTCATTATAAGAAGTTAACGTTCAGTGTCAAAAATTGAACCCTTCATGATTTACGTTCATACATGATGGAGTCGTAGCTGGCATGACAGGTTCTTATACTTAATCATAATAAGACCAGTTGCAAGCCAATAATTTCTATTTTATGTTTGAAATTCACTTCATATACTAAGTATGCCTTGTTCGAAATGAAGCATCGCTTTAATTTACCTAATTCTCGTGATCTTATTGCTTTAAACAAAAAATTGCTCAGTTAGTGATGAAGTAGAGTAATTAAAATTAATAAAACAGGAAGAATGAATGTCGGTACAAATGGAAGTGAATAAAATTCACCACCTATATAACAATAGTTATCAAAATTGCACTTCTTGAATATGTTCACAGTATCAGCCACGATTAACGTAATCGAACAGAAACTCATTGCATAAATAAGCATTACTAATTAATTTTTATATACGTATCGATATAGTATCAATTAATTAATAATATTTTTGAAATGTCATGGGGAGATGTACGAAAATCAGCCAATCCTTCAGAGCGTTCTTCCATTCTTGGAATAGTCACAAAATAGGCTGAGACACGTAATATTGTCTATCTTTGCAATTAAAGAAGTTGATGAAATTTAAACTAAGTGATGAAATTGACGAAGTTTAAATTTAATGCAATTAATTTCACCATCATCTCTACTCGCAGTGCTCGTTCGCTAATGGTTCTCGTTATTATTCGACTGTTAGTTCAATCCCCTTTGGGGGGGAGGGCAAAGTTAAATGGGTATCTTAATTTAGATAATTTTTCTCTGATTGTAATAATGCATTTTTTTCGATTAAGTCTAATAGGTTTTACAGTATAATAATGTAGTAAATGTCAAATTATAACTTTTAGATAACGAGACTATATATATGTCATCGTATTGAAAATAATATTTGAGTAAATATTGCTTGGGAATAATGACCTTGATTAAATATGAGAATATATCAATATGCAAATACATTATATTGTAAGAAAAAAAATACAATATATTATGTCTATACAGTATTTAATAATGATGTATTAAGTCAAACTTTAATGTATCAACGCGTAGGTTTCATTTTACATTATAAACATTGTAAACAGCATTTTTGAAGAGTTATTAAACATAAGTAGCATAAAGAAATATGAACTAATCGACTACTAGTATAATTAAGGGCAACCATCTTTTCCACAAGCATCAGCATCTTGAGTTGACGTATTAGTATCAGTAGTTGCTTTTTTCTTATTATCGGAATGACCAAGATTCATATCCGGTGCGATCCTATTCCTGATAAGTTGTTTCTTATTAACAATAGAATATAAAACTTAGAATTAATTGAAAAATTAATAAAAACAAAAATAGGATTTTGAGGAATTTAACTTACCAATTCTTTTAATTCCGGAAATCGACCTTCTTTCTTACGATCCCAGACAGTTTCTAACCAAACCATAAGTAATAATTAGATGAACCATCTTATTTACCCAAATAGAAAATCAAATTATAGGTGAATATTTAATAACCAACCTCCATCAACTTGAACTATGAAGACAGCATCGACACCAGGTATTAAAGCAACCTCACCAATAATCGTACCAAATGTTACCAATAACTCTTGAGCTGTCCATCCAGCACGAAGAACCCTTTATTAAAACAAAAATTAATTTATTTGAAAAAATTCATTAAACCTTATTAAATCATTCAAGATGAATGAAAATTTACCAACGACATTGAGTACAAAATTCTATTGAAATACGAGGTAAACGAGGTTTTATATTTTCTTGTTTGTTCGCGTTGTTCTCATTTAAGGATAATTGTTCTATCGATGAAATGATGGTTGAAGTTTGCTCAGATGACATTTTTTAATAATGACCGCTACATGTCGATTATAAATATATATATATATCTTATCGTTATTATTTGGTACTTAACTAAAATTATAACATGGTGTAACGAAATTAACGGTGATTAATCATTGTGTTACAATGATTATCATTTATTTAGCTAATTTTCTGGTAGATTATGATTAGCGTTATCGTCAAAAAATTTTGATAACACGTGGCTAACGTTCAATTAAAAAAACAATGTTTAAAGCACGTAGTAAAAATTTATTATGCATAAAGTTGAAATGGGCACAAAATTTGCAATGAATTTTTTTTTTGTTAAGGCATACGTGGAAGTTATGAGCACCTGATCTTGTAATTTGATTGGATGTAAATTTTACGTTTTCTAGCCACTAGATTCTTATTTTAATATGGAAATATCATTAAAAATAAGTCAGTGAATGTACTTTATAATTGTCATGCTATGGGTATCATGTCTTTCGAAGTGATGACCAATAATCAAATATTTGAAGCTAGGATCCCACTCTGAGACTACAGGCATGCAATATAGTATCATAGAGTGCTTTTTGTGTATATGTATCTTAGAGAGCTCTGTGCTTGTATAGGGTACTTGACATGAGTTATAATATTCATCATAATAATCATTTGTAGTGCTTTCAAAGCGAATAAGTGCTGGATTTAAAATAGAATTAAAAAAACTTATATCATATCCGACAACAAACCAACTAATTTTAACAAGATATTCTTTTTTTTGTTCGTAATCATATTGAATGCGATTAATGATAACTTTTGGAATACGTGGGGCTGGTTGGATATACAACATGCAAGTGAAAATTTTGTCATCTTCCACGTTAGATATCGTAGCAAAAACTTGCGAATCAACAGCTTTATTGATATTTTCATCAGAAAAGATAGATTCTATATTTTGTGGCATCATCAAGTTGACAATATTTCTATCACTATCATTTCTATCACTATAATCATGCATTTTAAAGCTAAATAATCATTTTTCCATTTAATTGTCTAATTCGATATTTCAATTCATCATCCAAAAATTCGAATATGCTCATGGGTTTACAAAATTCGATTATTCCCCACTGTTTAAAGTCTTGTAATGAAGACATCCGCTCGTCTTCTTTACCCTGGAATAATTTTATTATATCACCACCAAAAATAATTGAGTCTTGATGTTGTATGTTATTTTCGTTTCCACTAGTTATATCAGTTTTATATTGAGCCTTTAAATTTTGCCCATAAACACCTAGTCCTCCTAAAAAGGTTTTTTTGTTGCTTTTTGAATTTTTTATCGTATATTCTGTATCTTTGTAATGGTGTCCTCCACCAAATAAAATGACTGTGGGAACAAATTGTCCAAATTTTTTAATAACTTTGTTTAATGCTAGATTTGGTTCTGATGAAGTAAGTACGTCTTTTATTTCATTAATAAACTCGTCAGTGAGGACAACACGCTCCTTTTTAATAAATAATTCTGCCTTGACAATATTTAAGAGTTTAAATTCGGATGATGTTTCTTCAGAATTATGTTTTTGAATGTTTTTTTGGTTCAATTGAAAAACCTAAGTTTGTGATATGTGGAATATCTAATTGAGCTTTTAAAAATAAGTTCTTATTTCTAGTCAGATCACTGATGGATGAAGCTTTTAAGATATAAGACTCAACCTTATAAGGTTCAAGCACATTGAATTCACAATCTTTAATAACGAAAGCTTTTTTATCTGCCACTTGGTTTTTATTCTCATCGTAATTACGACCATATTCTAGTTTAAATTTTCTTACCAACTCTTACCAATTTGGCCGAGGATCCTTCATGAGAAAGATTTTATTTTTATTTTTATCTAAAATATCTCTCAATTTATATTGTTGTTCATGTTTAATATCAATCAATACACCATTTTTTGTAAAGTAAATGGAATCAGTAATCTTTATCGCATCATAGTACTCAAGTATTTGTCGCACTGAATTCAAACTTAAACTCTTATTTAATTTCACTAAAACTCCAACATTATCAATTTCAACAGTGATGTCTTTTTCATCGTATTCAACTTCATCAATGTATTGATACATTTGAATTATAATTATGCCAATTCAGAATCGTTTGTAATTCAAATAATGTATAATTTTTTTATGCAAGATCAAAAATAAAGGTCAAAAGTATTACATTATATATTCATTTTTATTACGTACAAAGAATTAAATTTTTATGTAACATAAAACAATATGCCTATTACGGGTATACAAAACATAAAGAAATTAATGAATTTGTAAACAGTATATCACCGTGTTAATAACGATAATCTCAATAATGCTAATTTTGTAAATTTGAGTGTATTTATTAATCTTCAATCTATCCTTAATGCGGCTTATTTTCACACAATTATGTTGGTCATGAAAGACACTTGAAATTTACGATTCTATACACTCAGTAAGCTTTTCATTATAAGGAATTCAAATTCCGATGACTACTATTCTTGCTAAAAATAGCGCTGTCGGAAGTTAAATTCCATAAGAAAAATCTCTATTTTCGAATATTTATATCACAAAACACCACAGAATCTTAAAAATAGTTACCAAGTCGGTGCCATAATGACTGAACAGGTCAGAAGTAAGCTGCAACATATAGCAGTACGTTTGTGACGTATTGACGTATATTATAGGACGTAAAGGTGACGTAAAAAGGTGGCTACCTTTGACTTTCTAATGGCTGCATCTTTAGTCAGAAGTCCAGATCAGAATTATTTTACATGCTGATAATATTTAATTACAATCATACTCTCTAAGCGTACCTTCTATAAGTGCATACTGTCTCTAAATGCTCACTCAAATTCTGGCCCAAATATATACTTGACTCCTATTAATGCACTTTTCCTTATTATTCTCTAAATGCACATTATTAAAGTGTGGTCTCAAAATTATGCACTTAAAAAGGTCTGCTGTATTACTGTTTTTGTCATTTTTGGCCATAGAAATATAATTTTTGTTAAAAAAACAACCCAAAAGATCACTGAAAGTTCTACTAATGAAGTCATAGCCCGTTCGTTAAGTAAAACTGCCTAGCTAATAATTTTGGCCCAAAAATGGTTAATTTATATTGCGAAATGCCAGCATAAATCTGATGGGTCCGACTTGAAAATTTGAACCTCCTTTAAAAATTGTGCCAACATTGCTTTGGAGCATCAAATAAATTTTCTGCGCCAAAGCATATAACGATAAGCAATAACTAAAACATGATATTTCGAACAACCTTAGTGTGCAAAAGCAGCAAAAATTCAGTTTTCTTACAAAGTATATAATTTGCCACTTTACCACATATCCTATATAAATTAAATTTTTAAATTAAATCTTGTACCTTACACTCCGATAAAATCGATTTCTCCATCTCCTGGTTCATGGCTGTTTTTTTTTTCCTTCTTAAACCTGCTGGCATGATCGCCATATGGCGTACCATTTTATTACATTAACTCATTTTTAATTAACGGAGGTCTTCTAAATTTGTAAGATTCCCTGCATTTAAGAATTACATGAGTTAATTAACTATATACATATATTGACAACTGGAATTTTGCCAGGTTTACAACCGGATTTTACCGGAATTCCTGGAGTTTTCCTAGTTTTTTTTTCAACCGAAGTTTCACCGGAGGTGACCTTATTTCATATTTGGGTGTCGCTAAAGAAAACCAGCACACCTAAAAATAGATTTATTATATTTTGTATAATAATTCTATTTTTAGGTGTGCTGGTTTTCTTTTAGCGACACTCATTTATCCTTATGGCGGTCTGTAGCTGATCTTCGATCATGGCCCTGGCACAGTTTTTTGTCCTCCAATATAACTCGAACCGGCGACATTGCAATTGATGACCGGGAGCGCAACCACTACGCTATCGACACACGGGATTGTTTAAATATTAAAAAAAAAGGAAAAAAGAATATGAAGGACGTTACAGTTTCAATTCTTAATTCATATATCCTATTCACCACAATCTAGAGAAACTCCATAGACGAACGACTTTCGGTAATGTGGGAGGAATGTTCAAGATACACATACCATGGCCACAATGCGTTTGCTATTTCCACGATTTATACCTAGTGGCAGCATAACTTTGGATACATAACGACTTGGCAAATGATTCAAAATTCACCTTAGTCTACGCAGCTCTATATTCATATTTTTATAAGCTTCTTGAACTCTGTCTTCGAGTTTAAGGTATTGTTGCTGTTCATGTTTTTCGTTGTGGTTACGCTGAAAGCAGTAAAAATTTGTCAGCCCCTAGCTCTTCTACAAGAATCGTTTATCCTTAATTTTGGCCAATCGAATTTTAGGGGCATGTGTAATGTAAAAATGAAACGATCCTATTTTTTTACAAAAAAACAAGAATAGCTCTAAATTTATTTAGAAGGCCACCTATAAAAAGTTACTTGTAAAATTTTACTAACAAGTGCTATATTTTTCTAATCTAAACATTGACTATAACACTTGATCCTAAATTTTGATTGGTTAAAATTATAGGGGTGGAAAACTTTTTGTGGGAACGCTACGAAGTATAACTAATGCAATATGCAATAAATTAAATATAATGATAGGTTTTATATGTTAAACCCCTGTACCTGACTTTTAATTTTATTTTTCAAAAAATTACTTTTGTTTTAATTTTATAAAAATCATCCATATAGTAACCATACTCAACGATTGTTTCTTAAATTTGAGCCGGCTAGGTTATGAGAACCAAAAAATTTAACTTTATATAAAATAAGCATGGAATTATCTTGTGTAAGAAGTACAAAATTCATTAATGCAAATATAGAATTTAGATCATTACAGATGCTATCCCTTAATCTGTAAGCTTTTTCAGGCAAATTTGCCTGAAAAATTGTTAAAAATATGCTTATGATCTACATTTTTTAAATTTTAAAATATTTAAATAAAATTTTATTTGATAATAT
>CAJVQA010002180.1:0-22726 GCA_910591915.1 Cetraspora pellucida
AGAAAACTATAAATTATAAATATATTACATATTATTAAATATATATTAAATTTATTTAAAAATTAAATACAGCATCTAAGATCTAAAATACAAAGAACCTAACCCTAGAGCATCGCCTAGGCCTAAGAGCTAGTTTTTTTAACTGCAATGTAATTATATGTCTTCTAATATATTATGGCGCTTTGCAATAAAGTGTGACACTGTGATTTTTGTGATGATGGTAACAGGAGGAAACGTTGATGATGGTAGTTGGAAATTTCGGAGATTTAGATTTATATTAATTATATCAGGTTTTTTTGAAATTTTATAGCAGATGACCCATTTATCAAGTCCGGCCTGACCTAGGTTTAGCCCAGCCCGTTCTGAACCCTAATAATAATGCATTTCTGCGTCTTGATGAAAGTTATACATGATGTATATTCTGCATATTATATGAGTGATGCCAAATGAAAACTAGTCTTCGGTTTTTTTTATTACTTACTAGACTAGAATCAACCCTGAAGGAGATACATATAACAAGTAATTAAATTTACTTAAGTATAATATATGGTTCTGATCACAGCTGTGTCTAGTAAATAATAAATATCGCGACTGATCATAGGCAGATTGACTAATAAATTCAATTTAAATTTACATTATTTATACAGTTTAGAACCAAAAAATAAAATAAAAAATTATACAGAAGGTTTTATTAGAGCCGTAGGACTCCATAGTCAAAAAAAAAAGATCTAATTCTCGTCCATTTAAAAAAAATTAACTTAGTAATAAGTTGATTTTATCGGGTTTTGAGAAGCTATTATTATACTAACTTTTTTAAACAGACGAGAATTAGATCTTATTTTTGGCTATCCTAAAGCTCTAATGAAGCTATACAGTTTTTTTTTATTTCATTATGATTAGTTTTCGTTTTTTTTTAAAAAAAAGTACTCTAAATCGTATAAATAATGTAAAATTAAATTGAATTTATTAGTCATCCAGACAATCTTATGCCTATGGCGCGGCTAATTCAAAAATTTAGGGTTAAATTGAAAATATAAACCCTGCTAAAATCCACATATACATTTTAATTATTAATTCTAGCCCCCAACCTTTATAACAAATATAGGTACTAATTTCAGCATCAACATCAGCCGCGACAATAAATAATAAAATTTAAAGTCTGAAGTCTGATTTTCCTTTGGCGTCACACATATGACCTCGCGCGAAATGTGAAATGACAACATACATGACGAAAATTTGAGGTCAACAGATTATTATAACTTTATTGTTTTTGGTTTCTGAAAAGAAAAAATTTACGTTTAATATATCACAGATCATCAAGATTTTCTTTATTGAAATCTTATTCCACGAAACTGACTTTAATGTTCTCAGGAATTTTTTTTATTAAAAAAAACAAATTTTAATATTTTCATGGAACAATAAAGATGATATCAGTATATCGCGCGTTGGTACATCTCTAATCATGATCATTTGAATTCGTTGAATAAAGATTTTTATTTAATCAATCATTTTTTTTACATTTATGTACTGTATAGTTGTGAATTGATTTTAACGATTAATTCAACAATAGATTCATAATTGGGTATTTTTGGTACAATTTGATGTTTCTACATATTAACATTCAAGAAAATCGGATCACTATACGTTGTGAGAAGAAAAAGTTCTCAAAGTTGTCGCCGAAGTGATAATAGGAGTACTAGCGATAATTGCAGTACTAGCAGAAATGGTAGATATGGTAGAAAAATTTGTAGTAAATTAGTACTATGTAAAAAGTATTTAAACACTAACTTTTGCTGTAAATAAAGAATAACTCAGAGTTCGTTCCATTAATTTCCTCCGATAAGGAAAATCAGTATTAACGATAGGAATTAGTGAATAAATTCCGTGACTTCGGATTAAGAGATCCGTGACGTAGTCTAGAGCTCTAATTGACCCTAGTTATTCGGGCCAAGTCTTTCTACGCCTCGATCGTAGCCTTCCATTAATTTCCTCCGATAAGGAAAATCAGTATTAACGATAGGAATTAGTGAATAAATTCCGTGACTTCGGATTAAGAGATCCGTGACGTAGTCTAGAGCTCTAATTGACCCTAGTTATTCGGACCAAGTCTTTCTACGCCTCGATCGTAGCCTTCCATTATTAGGGTTAGAATTAGAGTAGTATTTAGTAGAGTTGGTTTGTTAGCGTAACACGAATTAGATATATTTCAGCCTGGTACATCATGCATATTAACCGATCAAGAGAATGATAGATACGTATATGAAAATAAAGTTTATATAAATACCCAGGTATTGGACTCGGGTAGAGATTTCTGTTATACGTTACATAGCTGTCTAAAATATCAAGGGTTCATTTCATCACATGGATATGCATAATATTTGAAACAAAAAAGTTTCTTATCAACATCTAACGCCTTTACAATCGTTACTTTATGCAAAATACCAAATCTTCATAACGATAAAGACAGGCTTATTCGCTAACTTTTTATACGTATAGAATATACAGTATTATAGATATACATATACACGTATACATCATATACAAATACATACATATATACAGTATACATATATATATATATAAGATTTTTTTTAAAAAAAACATTTTCAGAGTTTAAATTTTTATTTTAACGGTTGATTTATTTATTATTATTTGTTCTATCCGTTATTCTTTATGTTTAATTTTACATATATTTTTTTAGATGAATAAAGATTGCAATAAAGATTCTCAAAAAAATGACGAAACTGTCTCTCTGAAAACAACTCTAAATGCACTCCTCACAGCGGTTAGTTTTAGTGATTTTATTCTTTTATTGAAAGTTTTCGTTAGTAAATAAATATATATATATATTTTAGACCTTAAATCCTGCATATAGCGGGTTCGTTTCTTTGGGCGAACTTTGCTCGTATTTCCCAAGGTTAATCAAACAGGCAGTTAGTGTTATTGCTATTATTATTATTATTACGAATTATTATTACATTTATTTAGAATATTGATTTGCTAGGTCGGAAGCCAATTCACTTTAGATGTTAAGTTTTTATCCATCAACATTCAAGTAGACCCTATAGTCGATGTCGATGATGCCAACGTTGAACTTTCATTTAAAGACATTGATGCTGACGCCACTAACCCAGAAGATGAAAATAAGAAATGTCAGAATTCTGATTCAGAACAGAAGACTTTGACATCTAGTATAAATGAATAACGTGATATTAAATTTCACCCAGTTCTATTATCATGTTAATAATTTAATTATAAATTTATTAAAACAATGAAAAAAATGTTAATTCGAAAATTAACGCTAGTAAATAAACTTATATATATATTACTGTACAAATAAAATAAAACAACAAACTGCGATGTTTTTGGAAGATGTAATACGTATGATTTTTTTCTGAAAATGATAACCACAGTCGAAAATAGTATCTTAGGTAGACGAAATCTTTGACATTTTACAATAGGTTTTATGTTCTAACTGGCATTCTGCCAAGTAGTTTGCCACTTTTCTTTTTTCTGCGGTTTCTACATTATAATTTTTTATAGGACCTTAACTAATCTGTAGATTTGGAGTCAGTCTAAATTGATTTCAGATCTTTAAAAAAATGAAGAAACAATAAAATAGACATACAGCATATCTTTTAATATATAATTAAAGTTCTTTTGTGGAATTTTATTATTTAAAAATTTTTTAACATTGGTAAATTAGGAGTGTTACTTAACTGTTAAGGATAAAACTTTTATATATTAAAAAATTTAAGGTACTATTTATTGTTATACACAGCTGCAGAGTCCGTAAATTTAAATGCAATATTATACTAACAGCAGAATTTTTCGACCTCCCTTTATGAATTGGCACGTGATAACTCAGCTAAGACATATTTTACTGCACATAACTATAAGATCAAGGTACGTACGTAGTCTATGAGGCAGAATGTATCCCTTCTTGGATTATAATTTTTTCAAAAACCATGTATTTGGTGAAGATATGAATTTTTGTATCGGTTTTCATAACATAGAATTTTAATTAATACGTTAATTCAACTTTAAAAAAGGAGTCGCTTAGAGCGTTACTATTTTATATATGTCACGTGTTCCTTAATTTATGAATGATTGTCAGTATAATGATTTTTAGTGGTAACTTCAGTAATTTGATTAGTATTGTCGATATGTTTTTCGAATTGTTTTTCGTCAGTCATCAATCTTTTTTCTTTACTAGACAAACTGAAAAGTGGGAATAATCCTAGGAAAGAAATATCTGAAAAAAAACGAAATTTTAAAGAATGATCAGAGAAATTTTTTAAAAAAGTGACTAAAGAATTTTTTTATATTAAATTACCAAAGTTAGATGATTTCTCCTTATTTTTCTTTTCGAATTCTAACTCTTGTTTTATCTTGTAATCATCAGCGTCAACTTTTTTTCCTCTAGTTACAAATTTGGCTTTTCTGACTTCAGTATCAGGCTTCACTTTAATGTTAATTGACATGATTTTAAAGTCTAGAAGGACGCCAACTCTGAGATTAAGTATCTAATAAAAATAAAATCAATCAAAGGTAAATACGACGCAACGTACAAAAAAAATAAATAAATAAAAATAGACAAAAAAAAATTACCAATAGGAATACAGATTGAAAACCTAAGAAAATAAGGTGCATAATAATAATAAAGCAATATACGGGACATAAGGCCTAACGAAGAAAAAGGCTTAATAATTTTATTAACAAAAAAAAATAATATCAAACAATAAAATACTTGTAAACGAAACTGACTATTGTGAGGCCACATTGAACGAGAAATACAAGCAAATGAAACTTGGGAGAATTTGGGTTTAATGTGGTTTTTGGATTTTGATCTTCCATCTAAAAAAAAAATAATAAAAAGATTAAAAACAATGTGCAATAAGTAGGATAAAACAAAATAATTAATAAATATACTAACTGTTAAAAGTAGAATTTCGTGAATAATCTTTTTGTTAAAATAATTTTCTAGATATAAATATATTTTATAAGCACGAAAAAAATTGGTCAAAGAGATCAAAATAACTTTGTTTATGCAAGACGCTAATATATATATGACATGTAAAAGCAGATATGATATCGATGAAAATTAATCTTTAATTGATAATTTAACTAGAACTGATTCCCTAATTTTCTGCTCTGCACGAAATACGTAATACAAACCTAAAATTGAAATTGACTTTGGGTTTCAGATTCATGTAGTTTGATCACATGATATAAAATTATAAAATTGTGTGACCCTTCTATAAACATCAAGTTTCTCAATAGAGGTTATATAATTGCGGTTGCTAAAGATCATTGCCCTGACACCTAATTCTTATCCAACACTAACCATAAATCAAACAAATTAACTCATAAACATGCCAACCTTATAAACGCAATCGCAATCACATAATCACGTTTCACATGCGAAGATGTACATACACAACATACACACTGAACTTTTAATGAGTTATTATGTAGTACAACAACTTATCGTTATCGTTATGATTGTTCTTGTATTACACATAGATTAGCTTGAATCATATGTTAATGTTAATACCCTACTGAAATTTACCGTAATTTACTGTAATTTACACGCAGAAAACTATAAACTTGCTGTTAGCTCTGATCATTTATATATTGGCAAACTCCTGTATGACTTCAAACATCAGTTTATAGGATCGATTTTCAGGTATCAATAAGTTCTTTGTCTTCATTTATTTATTTTCAATCACTTAGTTTCACTTATCATCACTTATCGTGTAAGTTAAAATAATAAGTGATAGAAAGGGTAACCACATAATCCGACCATTGTATCAAATAATGTACTTCGTACGTACATATATATTATAGTAACTACATCTTATCATGTAGGGATGAATTCTGCAGATTAATGCATGATCCTGTGCAAAAATTTTGACCTTTAACGCTAAGCAAAACCTTTTCCGACAATTTGTGGAGTTAATGCCCTATTCATTGTATGTACATACTTGATCAGCGCAGTAATGTATTATTTAAACCATCCATTATAGCATACAAATTTGGGTAATTAAATAAATGTCTCCAAATGAAGACCATGAAGACCAGGACTTCCAAATAGAATTTCCCATTAAGTAAATTACTATAAAATAAATATTATTCTGTATTTAGAGTTCCGGATTTTCTCTTGGTTACACTTAATTGTTTAAATATAAAAAAAAAAAAAAATTTCAAGTATTCGAATCACTGTAAAACAACGGATATGGGCGTTATTTCAAAAATTGGTTCCAACATAATGTCCCGAAATAAAGGCAATACTAAAAACTTTCCTTGGTTCCATGATTTCCTAGCAATTTATTTTATGGGAATTGTCACAGGCACTGCAACGCGTGACATAATTCTGAAATACTATAACACTACTTGAATGTGTGACAGGTTCGTGACGCAGCAATTATTCTTTAAAGCTCTTGATGTTAGGGTTAGGGTCAAAGTTAGAAATTAAAAGAAATGGTTTCTATAGTAAAATTGTCCAACAAAAACTTTTTGTTAGAGCACTAAAGGCGGTTTCTTATGTAAAACAGACGTTTGTTTTAACCGTGTTATATTCCGCCTGATCTTGAAATCTAATTCGTAGTTTATAACATGGGTGGTGGACACGAATGCCTTTGAGCCGAAAGGCATGCTTCTATCATGTGATCAGAGGCGATTGATCACGTGGTAATATAATGCTCTGATTGGCTACTATAATAAATATAACCTATGATCTTTGAATTATAAATTTTATTTTTTTAAAAATATATATATATATATTAAGATAAATGCTGACTTTTTAACCTTAATTACTAAATCAACAATTTATACCGTATTAACTTATTTATACAAATCATAAAACATAATGTTAATTTCAAATAATATTGATATCAGATATTTTCAAATGTTATAGGAAAAAACTTTTAAAGCAAGAAACATTAAACAACTAACAATTAACCATGTACTAAACCTTAATGAAACAGGATCAGTAAAAAAGTACAAGTACCCAAAAAAAATCTTAATAAAATCTTAATTTTAAAAATGATATTAAATTTAACGTTTGCAAAACGGGTGTCTATATAACTATTTGACATCGATGAGTTGAAATGTAAAAGTATATGTAACGAAAATCACTCGAGACATGAAAATATTAACATTTAGATAAAATCTATATATACTACCTAAATTAAACGAAAAAACAATTTGCATAAATAATTGTCGCTAAAGCTAGAAAATTTAAATACTTTAATATGAAATTTTCAAAAATTTTGAGTGCATTTTTTTGGTACAATATTTAGGTCAAGGTTTAGTGATAATTTTTATAATAAAAGAATATAGGTGGATTTTAGTAGTGTTTATATTTTTAAATCGAGGTCCCTTAATTTCCAGTTTTAGTCGCCACGATAATAATTATTGGACGTGATCTATTCAATATTTGATTGTGTGTTATTTACATAGAGGTTTAATGTTTAGCCTTATATTTTTTTTGTAAATATAAGTAGGAAAAATATAAATAATGAAAAAAATACGAATGAGAAAATATTGCATACGTCAGTAAAGATCAGAGGTTGAAAAATCATGTGACTGAGATCTCGATTATTGAATATACTCCTTAGCCAGAACTAAATCGAATGTTTATTCCTAAGTCTTTCCAAATACTGAAATATGTAAACTATTTTATCAAAAGCAACTGGTCAGTGCAAGAAGTATAATCATATGATTAGATTATAAGATTATTATCAGAAGAATGTAAATTGAAGTCATGGCATGATTTATTTTATAAGTAGAAAATGACATAGGGAATCATGCATTGAAGTCGTAGCAAAACATGTTCAAAAAAAATGCTATAAGGTATTATTATGCATAGTGAATGCAAAGCATTATGCACAAGATTAAGTAAGAAGATAATTAAAAGTCAAAGTAAAAGTTGTTAAAAAAAATGGTATGAGGCATTATACATAGTGAAGAAAAATAACGAGACATAGTAAAATTTAAAATTTATGTATTTGAAAAATGTATTTAAATCATCTTTTTAGTAAAATAAAAACTTCCGTGTTCAACTCGAATTCTAAATAGCATAAGATTTGAAATCATATTCATTAAAAAAAAATTTGTTGATTTTTAAGCATTCTAACTATTGATTAAACAATATCATTAAAAATTAACCTGTTAAGCATATCGTTGGCACTTATATTAAATTAATCTTAAAATTGTTTAATTTGCAAAATTATCAAATTCCTAAAAAAAATATGTATACTGTAGATAATTTGGTCACTATGGAAACCCCTCAGAATTTTGCTTTACCACTTCAAACTCAAGGTCAGCACTGGTATGGTCTGAGCAAAAGAAAGTTAGAAATAGATATATTGCAAAATTTAATAAAATATTATTTAATTAAGTGGTAAGCCTGATAACACTTATAGATTTTTATCACCCTAAATGAAATACTTCTTTAAATGCATGATGGTTTGATTTATTTATCTTTATATTAGTTGCATACACTTTCATTAATTAACTAACAACTACGTATCAATAATTCCGAATTTCCTAATAAAACATTAATTCCGCATAACTTATGTAACAAGTTAAATCGCCCACGCCAGATCGTTACACTGGGGTATGTGGTATATTATGTAAATCAAAGCTATATGCGGTCATATAATAAAATTTATTGATACTTTTAGATAGATAATAGTCATTACAAACTTTAAATAGATGCACAGCCCTAACGGCTCGACAGTTCCGGATAAAATTTTGCAAGAACTATTATATCTCTATAAATAAAGTTAGGTTTTTTTTTTTAATTAAAATACTCAAATAATTGCAATTAATTTTTCTCACAATCAATTATTCAGTAGACCTGCATCTGTTTAAAGTTTGTAATATAAAATTATTATCTACCTAAAAATCATCAATAAATTTATTATATGACTACATATAGTTTTGATTTACATAATATACCGCATACCCTAAACGTTACACTTGGAAATAATTTTCGAAGAAATAATTGTAGACATAGTATCTTTAAGCGATAAGGATTTCACTGCATCCTTTTAAATTATATAAAAAGTGTAAATAATTTCTTTTATTTCTGCATTGAGTTTGAATTTCAACAAGTTCATTCAATATGATACTTAAATTTTATTTTATTATTATTACATTAATTCTTATTTCAACTTTTGCTCAAAGTAAATATTTTTCATTTCGATGTTAAACCTCGATATAAATTAATTTTATACTCTAATGCTAATAATTTTAAATTTTATTAAATATATATATTATAGGTCGTAAGTAATATTTTTATTGATTTATAAATAAGAACGAATCTATTTGTCGCCGGAGGTGACACAGTGACCGTCACAATTGGCAAATCACGGCATAGAATCACGGGTAACATTAGTGTAATCCGAAAACGAAAGAAAACAACAAAAGGTTTCAAAATTTAGCAACAGTTCAAAATTCGCCTACGAAACTACATTTAGTTTTCTAATTAAAAAAATTCCTTGCGAAATTTTACTATATGTTGTGCCATAACCTTGAACCTAACGATAATTAATTTTAGCGTTTGTTTTGATCCTGTTACATGATGTGATTGGCCAATTTCGACTGTCACCGTGTCACCGCCGGTGACAAGATTTTTTCTATAAATGAACACTTTTTTATTTAATATTTTATTATTATTACTATCGGTAAAATATTAGTATGTAAGTATAAAAAATAGATTTAATAAAATAATTTAGGCTTGATTAAAGAAAATATAAATTCACTTTCAATTCTTTTATTACCAGTGCGTAAGTATTAGATATCTTGTCGGGAAGCGATATTATATTCATTTTCATGATAAGTTAATCTATTTTTAATAAGATATTTCTTATATAATGTAAAGTGGATCGAGCAATTGAAAGACATAGAGCAGCAAGATTGGCCCATCAATATCAAAGAAAAACGCCAGATGACAATGATAACAAACGTTCAGCATTCATAAAAGATTATTATTTTTATAATGAATATCATAAAAAGTAAGTATAAATAAGTATATTTATTAATGCTAAACTATTAATACTTATCTATTATAATTATATCTAGAATTAATGATGAAAATATTAAAGTAGACCCTAGAAGCACCCCAACCGAAAATCCAAGTATAATATGTTTCATATTTATAATTTATCCATATACTGTAGTTGTAAGAATGTTAATCCTACAATATATCTTGCTTTTCTGTCAGGAATATGTATTATTGGCGCAGGAATGACTGGTATGCTTTTTAATCAATATATTTTATATGTATCATGAATGAATTTAATCCTATATTTGTACTATCAGGTTTGTTCTCTGCCCTTCTTTTAAAAAAAGTCGGTATCAATGATATCACTATTCTTGAATATCAAAATCGTGTTGGTGGACGTGTCCATACTCATTACTTTACTGATAGTTCTGATGATGACAGACGTTTATATGGTGAACTTGGTGCAATGAGATTACCTTATATCCAAGATCGACCAGATTTTAATCAACATCAATTAGTATTTGATGTAATTGATTATCTGAATGAATATAATGAAAAGGATGATTCAGATAGGGAGATCAAACTTATTCCTTTTATTAATCGTAATCCAAAGTAAGTAATATATAACATTTTAAACATATAATCAACTATTACTATGAATATATATATTAATGATTTATATACATTTTAAATAATGACTATATAAACAACCATAAAAAGTGCCTTATATTATTTCAACAATAAAAAAACCCCATCCAATGAAATTATGACCAATAACTACTCACAAAATATTGGAGTAAAACAATTAGGATTACCTGATGAAATTCCAGATAATTATCTTAATATTTGGAGTGATGCAGTACAACCTTTCTATGACGAATTAGATGCAAATTTCACCAATGGCCTCATAAATTTAAAACGTTACGATAATCATACTGTCTATTCTTACTTAAAAGAAATTATTCTTCCCAAAGTATTACCATCAAACCCTGCTGATTATGATGAAATTATTGATGCTATCGAAACACAAGAAGTAGGAACAGGTATATAATTATTCTTTTATCAATTGTTAGTTAATTATAAATAAAAAATCTATTGTATACATATTAGGTGGATATCATCATTATGGTTTGGTTACTTTTATCATTGATTCATATTCCACCAGTAATCCTAACTTTGAAGTAATCTGGAAAACCATTGATAAAGGAATGCAACGGTTACCTAATGCTTTCTTACCAATTATCAAAAAAGAAAATATTAATTTAACTTATAATAGTGAAGTTTATAAACTGGAAAAAATAAATGATGGTAAAATTGAAGTATATTGGAAAAACAATGGAAAAAGTGTTTCTGAAATTTTTGATCGAGTAATTGTCACCGTTCCATTAGGTCTTGTTCGTCATTGGGATTTACCTTTAAGTAAGTACATTTATAAAAAAAAAATTAACCTTATGAATTAAAATATTTATTTATTTAATCATTTTGATCATTTAATAGCATTATCATATGGAAAACGAAGTGCTATTCGTGAAATGGATTATGGATTTGCTGGAAAAATATTTCTTCAATTCAAATCACGTTTTTGGGAAAAACCTCCATCAGAAACTGGTGCTAATCCTACAACTTCTAATGTTGGAATCATTGGTGGTATCACTTACACTGACCTTCCTATTCGTACTTTAGTTTATCCTTCATATTATCAAAATATATCTTCTGATAATCCTGGAATCCTTTTAGCATCTTATACTTGGAGTAATGATGCGATAAAATATGGTCAATTCAGTGAGGAAGAACGATTTGAACTTGCATTAAAAAATTTAGCAATTATTCATGGTGATATTGTATATAAAGAATGGATTCCAGGTAAAAAGAATAATAAGGCTCAATATTGGCCAAATGATAGGACTTCTGGAGGTGCTTACGCTGAGTTTGGTGTCTCACAATTTGTAACATTAATGGGTGCAATGATGAGATCGGAGGAATTTATTCATTGGGGTGGAGAACATACTGATATACATTGTGCATGGATTGTTGGAGCTTTAAATTCTGGAATTAGAGTAGTCAAAGAAATACTACTTGAAAATTTAATGAGTGATAGATGGTCTGAGTTAAAAGATTCAAGATTATTAAAATATTGGAATGGAAATCTTAATGCTTTTGAAGGTTATTAAGGTGCATATTTATTTTATATACTATTAGTTAAAGTAATAATGAAAAGTTATAGTTGTAGAATTTTTTAAAATTATACAATTTTTTAAATTTAGAATTTATTTAAACAATCTAAATACAGCCAGACCTCTCTAAATGCATAGCCGTGGGGCAGTCAAAAAATCTTGCATTTAGGGAGGTAAAATCTATAAGTGTCATATGAGTTGGGAACAAACAAGGCCATGCATTTAGAGAGGTCTTTCATAGACTATGCATTTAGGAAGGCCTGACTGTAATAATTTAAAAAACCTTTATTAATTAACTGTTAATGATTATTAATAAAAATCCAACTATTTGATCTTGAAATAAAAATGAGTAACAGCAAACCATACAATATGCGATTAAAAGTAATCAATGATAAATTATCAATTAAAAAACATTATCTTTTAAATACAGCTCTGACTAATTTGTTTAAGACATTAAGACTCATACAGCGACCCCCCCCAAAACTTTCCGCATTCCGCCGTACTCCGATTTTTGTTATCACGTTATGAATTATCGTTCGTTATTGATTATTCTATGATCTTACTTATTATCGTTATGAAAATGCAGTTAATATTCGAAATATTCAAATTATAATAAAAAAGTTTTTTCTTTTTTTCTTATTAACAATGAAACGTTGTAGTAGTTGCAAAAATTTTTTACCTGAAACCGCATTTAAAAAAATTAAAGCAACGTTATCAAAAACTTGTAATCAATGTTTGGATTACCGAAACCATAAAAATTGTGAGATTCGAAAATCAAAAAAAATTTCTCAAGATAATGATTATATATTTAATAATGACGATGTTGAATTGGCCGAGATTCATATTAATCAATTATCACAATTTGTTGAAGAATTTGTTGCCAATGAGGAAAATAAGGAGTTTGAGCTAAATATATTATTCGATATTAATGAAGAGATGAATTCAATTACTCAAATTGCTAAAAAATTACGTGAAATAATTGGAGATAGTGATGGTTATAAATGGAAGTAAGAATTAAGTTTGTTAATTATATAATTATTATAAAATCAATTAAAAAAATATATATTAATTTAAAATTTGAAAATGTTTAGCTTTTGGAAAGTTAATTATTCAACTTGCCTTCCTGACCAAAAAGGAACAATATATTATCATTGCAGTCAATCTGCAGTTTTAAATAAATTTAAAAATTCTAATAGAAAACGAATTACAAGATTTGAATGTAATGGGCAGTTTATTATTCACATTAATATGATAAATTCTAAAGCTTATATTAAAGTCAAGCATTTATTATATCATGAGTGTCCTGCTATTTCTACTGAAATTCTAAAGGAAATAATTGCTAAAATAAATCAAAATTATCATCTTGATTCTTTACAACTTCGTTCTTATCTATCTACACATTTTGATTTACAAGATATTACACCTAAACAAATTTATTATTGGTGGAGTGTTTCAATTCAATCAAAGTATCAAAAACATAAAGATCCTATTTGTTCAGCTATTATTTTATTTCAAGAACAATTTCAAGATTGTGAATTATTAATGTCAATTAATAATGATACTTTAACAGCAATTATTTTTTCAACACCAAATCTTCAAAATTTAAAAAATATTAAAGAAATTCATATCAATGCAACATATAAAACAACTAAAGGTCATTTTGAGCTTTACAGAATTTTTGAAAAATATCAAGGAACTGGATTTGCTTTGGGCTATTTAATTTTAGATATAATTCGAATTAATGGAGAGTTGGAATTATCTAAATCAGAAATTTTAATTCAATTTTTATTAAAATTTCAAATTCTTGGTCTTTCATCTGATTTTATATTTACTGACAAAGATTTTACTCTAATTAGTGCAATAAAAAATGTATGGCCAAATAAAGGCATTCAATTATGTCTCTGGTATTTGAAAAAAGCTATACTTACAAAAATGAAAACAAATAAATAACAAGTACAATATAGTTTATTTACAATTGCTGATTTTCAACAATTTCCATTTATTGATCCAAATTTTGTTCCCTAAGTAAATCAAACTGAAATTATTTGTTCTATACAGTATCAAAAAAAGATTTTAGATTTAATTGAAATTCATTTTAATTTACATCCACTAATTTCAATAAATCAAAATAGTACTTTATTAACAAAAGATGAAATATGGAAAAAGGCTGTTTATGAAATATATCAATTATGTTTTTAATTCAATAATTCAAAACTTTGGAATTATCTTTATTTTTCATGGTATACTAAAAATTGTTGGAATTTATAGACTAGAAATAATCATTTATTAATTTCTTTTAGCAAAACTAATATGTTAATTAAATTTCACTGGAAGGTAATTAAATATGATTACTTATATAGATTTAATCATCCAAGACTTGATTATGTAATCTTTATTCTTTATGAAAAATTAATTCCAACACAAAATATTCGTCTTTATCAATTAACTATAGAAAGAATAAATCCTTACTGGTAGGAAGATCTAAAAAAAGATTGGATAAAATGTATTAATGCTAAGCAAAGTAATTCTAATGAGAGATATTATACCAATACAAACCAATGGATTTGTAGTTGTTTAACATTTCTTCAAAGCTGATTTTTGATTTGTAAGCACCTTATATAGGCAATTGATAGTAGCACATATCGATTAATTTATAATACCTTTCATTGCAATCGACAATATCTATTTTGGAGTATTGATAGATTAGCAAATAATAGTAATATTAATAATAATAATAATAATATTAGCAAAGTTCAAATACCAGAAGAATCAAATATTTTAAATATAGTTAAAAATGAAGTTCAAATATCAGAAGAATCAAATATTTTAAACATAGTTGAAAGTGATAATGAAAATGATTTAGCAATAGAAGAAATCGAAAGAAAAATTGAAAAACATGAGTAATTTATTCAACATGTTTGAGAAGAATATGAAACAGGTTAATTTTTTTTTATAAATAATATTTTTTATTATTATAACAATAATAATTACTATTTTTTATTATAATAATTTAGGAAATATTTGATATGTAAAAGCATTATTAAATGGATCTAAAAGAATTTATACAATGATAGATGATATTAAAAAGGCACAAAGCAAATAAGTTAGAGAATGTATATGGAAAGACTCAAAACCTCATACAATGTTTTTGTGATAAATAGCATTTATATAAATTATTTATAGCAATAATTTTAATAATTATTATTGCATATTTTTTAGCGTTGCAAGCATATTAAAATTTAAATATCTCAGGATATAAACTTTATATTTTTTTTGATAAATTAGCAAACTAGTTCAAACGAACATTAGATACTTGTATTTTCAATACTGTTTTTATAATAATAAAAACATTATATATGTATTAAAGTGAAAGATTATAAAACTTTTAGTATTTTTATTAAAAAATTATTTAAACAAACCTATGATTAATTAATTATACTCGCATTTCACTTATGTTTATAAAAGATGCTTTTAAAATAATAAAACTAACAATAGTATTTTATAATTAATTTTTTTACCAACAACGAATAATATTAATATATATATATATATTTTAATAAAAGTGCATATATACAAGGTTTGAAAAAAAGAACACTTTTTGGATATTAAAAAAAATCATATGCAAATAATCAGAGTATAGCAGAATGCAGAAAGTTTTGGAGGGGTCGCTGTACGAGTTAGACATTAAAGATATTAGTATGATAGGTCACATTTATATGCAATCTATATTACATAAGATTTGAATTGAACAAGTAAATCGACAGATCGAGTCTGTGTTAAAAAATAAAATTAAAAACTGTTTAGCTGATTTTATTAATTGCAGTTTAACTTCTTAATACAATTCATAGTAGAAAGTTTTAGTTATAAATACATTTTTGATTTTTTTTTTATAATATCAACTTGTACTTTTACCTTTATTGAATTAATATTAATTAATACATTGTAGTTCTTACAATACATTTATGCTTACTATATTACTATAGCATACAATGTGACATTACATCTACATTTTTCTTTGTTATTATAGCTACATATTGTATTGGTCATTACTAACTTTAAGGTAAGGTTGTAGTTATCTTGCTATACTATATTCTATATTTCTATCTGATTATAATCTTTTTATCTACTTTCTTAATAATTCTTTTTTCTTCTAAATTGGTTGATTTTGATAGTTTCTTGCTTTTCTTACTACCAATCTGATGTATACAATCTTTTATATATTGGTACTAATTTGGCATAGTAAATTTATTGAGTTTTAAATTTTTAATCTGTAACTATTATATATTCTTTTTTGTATATTTTTATAGTTAACACAAGTCAAACAAATAAATAAAAGGTAAATAATAGGTAAATAATAATAAAAAATCTACTATTATTTTACTCTATATCTGTCAAATAATGACAATATAACAATAGCATAATAGTAGAATAACAATAAAAAATAGAAAAGTTGTTGATATAAGTAACATAATGGTAACATATTAGCAAAATAATGAAATAGTTTTATTATTTTACTTTTAGTTATAAAAATTAAAAATAAAATAATAGGATTGTTTTATTATTTTATTATTATGTTACTATTATATTACTCATATTGACAAACCTCCTATTATTCTGCTATTATTCTGCTATTCTGCTGTTATTATTTAGCAGATATAAGATAGAATAATGACAAATTTTTTTCTATTATTTATCTATTATTTATTTTTTATTTATTTGTTTAACCTGTATAGTTTTGGTTATAATATAGGTGTATATGCTTTCTCTAATATTTATAGATAAAGTTTCATAATTTGATTTAATTTAAAATTTTATAATCGAGCATTTAAATTTATAAGTTATTTACTTGAAATTTATTAAGACAATTGGTTTTTTTTATTTTATTAAACTAAAAAATTTGGTTATAAAAATATTTTTATTTAAGATCTTAAGATTGATTAGTATAATACAGTAATAAATTTATTTGTAAATTAAGATTTATTTTTATTAATCAAAATTTTAAATTTTTTTTAAATTAAATTAAATTCAAATATTTAAATTAAATATTTGGTCAAATTAAATTTAAATCTAAAATTTTTAAATTAAATCAAATTTAAATTAATTTAATATTTGATTTAATTTAGATTTAAAGAATTCTATATGTAGATATACTATTGGAATTATACTATAGTACTATTAGAATTATACTATTTTACTTCTAATTTAGTATTACAAAAAGATCCTAAAACTTAACTTATTATGTATAAGTATAATAACTATTAATAATATTGTAATATATAATTATTAGTTCTGTTTTCTTAAGAATTATAATATTTGCTAAAAATATTATAATTTTAGTTAGATAATTTTTTGTTACAGATCTTCTTTATAAGTACTGTTTTGTTTATTACTTTAGTTTTAATTATATTAGTATCATTTTTTTAATCAAATACTCTGAAATTAGATACAAAAAATATTAGTACTGTTATATTTTTTAGAGGACTTATTTAGATAATATTTTATATATTAGAACTTTTTATTATATTATTGGCATATATAATGATTTCTTTTTATAAATTGATTTTTTTTCAAAAATTTCTAATCTGTTCTTATACTTTATCTTAAAACTTTTCACAGAGTTTTATATCTGATTTGGTCTTTATTTTAGATTACAAAGTTTTAAAATTCTTAGATTTTTTGTCTTTAGTTTAACTTAAATTATTGATTTTATTTGTAAAAGCTTAGTAACTTAACTATTAAATTATAGAATTTAATCTCTTATAAATTATAAAGTACTAGAACCTTCTATGTTCTAGATAAAGCTACTCTAGTTTTATATAACATATAATATTTCTCTAATACTTATAGTTACAAGAATTATCTATTTAACTACTACATTATATTATTTCTATTTTTGTAAAGTTTACTAAAACCCTAGCATCCATTTTTGCAATGTTGCATCCTATTGCATCTCTTCTTACTTAAGACCAACATAATTTCTCAAACTTTCAATTCAAATAACCTAATATAATATACTTAGTATTCTTTTTTTTTTAAATAGTCATGCTAGTATTTTATTAAGCTTTTGAAATTATATTTACAATTACATAAATATCCTTGACAACTAAGTTTAGCATTATCTAACTACTTTAATAATATCTAAGTATAACCTGTTGCATTATTTTAAACAGAAGTAAGCTTCTTGTTTAATTACTTAAAATCTATAATGAAAGAATTTTTTTCTTTTTATAACAAGCCTCAAAATTGTTTTCTGTATTTTTATTCTGATTTAGTTCTCTTTTTTTTTTGTTTTTTTTTGTTTTTTTTTATTCTTTACTGATTTGTCTTTTTTTTCTTACTTGATTTTAGTTTCTTTTTTCCTCTCTCTTTTTTTAACCTACTTATAATTTCTATTTTTTCTTTCTATTCACTAATCTTCTTACATCAGATTCTCTATACTTGTTTATAAAATATATTTAAGATTATTCTTGTTATTATACTTATAAACTACTATCTTGATTTTATGCTTAGAAGTTGTCTTAATTTGTTCTATATTTCTTTTAGAATTAGGTTTTTGATTAATATCTCTTTTATTTTTATTTCTTTTGCTTCTGTTTTTTTAAAGAGCACTATATATAATATATATAATGAGATCTGAACATTTTTTTCTTTTAGCCCTTTTCAGGCTGTTGTAATAATCACTTTTTGGATTCTTTTCTATAATTTTTTTTGTCTCTTATATGTTGCCAAATGCATCTGTGTTTCTTTTACTTTATCTTAACATACTTAGCATTTTGTTATTATATATATATCTGGTCTTTTTTCATTAAGTTCTTCTAAAATTGAAAGTTTATTTATTATATACTTTATAAATAGACTTCTTCTAGTATTGCTTCTTCTTAAAAACTCTTTCTGCAAATTCATTACACAAAAATTAACTAAAAAAACCATCCGTCTAAAAACGTTTATAACATTTTATTTTACTAAGCCAATCTGTCCTGGCGTCTTAAGTAAACTTGTTCAGCTCAATGATTTACATATACTCTGAAAATATTATAGATTTAGCTCTTAAACTCACAGAGAAACTGTACTGATGGCCTTTGGCCTCCAGTTTTAGAAAACTAACTTTCTTGCAGTTTCTACTGCAATAACTTGTCTCTTATCCTTAATTAAAGTTGTAGTATATATTTGCCTGGTCATAACAAGCTCTAAAGGAAGAATTTTGACCCAATATCAGCTGAATTACAACTAAATTCACTTTTTACTCTTCTGTAAAACTTATTTTCTTATTTCCTAACTATACCCTACCCCTTTTTTCTTTACATGATTTTCATATAACTATATTATTATTTCTCAATTAATATTTTATTAATTTATACTAAAATCTTGTAACCAGTCTATTAATAGAAACTCATTGACACAATTTAATCATTTCCATTTTTAGTTCTTATTAATTGTACATAGCAATTTGTATTGCAAATCTTATTTGTACTAGTACCTGAACCATATCTGTGATCTCAACTATCATAGTTACACTTTAGTATTATTCCTGTGATACTCTAACTATATAACTCTTGTTTTCATCTACTACTCCTATAAAACAATCACCTGATCAAACTTTTAACTTAGAATTTTCTAAGTTTATTTTCTTATAATATTATTCAATTTAATTTATCTAAAAATGCTTACATTAACCAACCAAGAGCCTGATATAACAGATCTTAACTACCTTTACCAAAACTTTTCTAATAGTTTTGGAATTGCTCTTTTTGAAGAAAAAAGTGGCAATAATGCTCGTCCAATTCCTCCCAAAGCTAAACCAACCTCTTGCTTAATTAAAAATCTTAAATCCAATAAAATTACTCATTTCTTTCAAGCTTCTACCTCTATTTCTATGATTACTTGTCTCTGTAACAAATATCACATCAAACTTATCTCAAACACTAATACCAATTATATCCAAATTACTAAATTCACTACAATCAATGTCAATACTAATTCTAAAAAGAATCTTAACAAATCAACTCAATAACTTATAACTGATCTCTCCTCTTCAACTGACAGTACTCCTCCATCTTCTACATCTGATATACACTATCATACTTGCCCCAAATGCTCTCTTCCAATTGGTTGCACTAAGAGAAATGAGCATCACTATCCTAATGAAAAATACATTACCAAAAATAACGAAGTCTATCATCTTACTTGCATGACTGCCTCATCTCAACATGAAGCTAATTCATTCTAAACAAAAAAGAATCTTACACAAACCTTCTAAAAAATTCTCCATGAATCATCTCAAACTACCAATTCTAATCCTGTTTTCTCTCATCAGAACTCTTCTACCATCTCTGATCTTATTGACTCTTTTTTTTCTACAACTATTAATACTAACATTGCTACTAACCAACCTCCTATTATTACCATCCCTGATAATACTAACTTAAATTTTAATAACAACTCTAACAACTCTAACCAACCTGATATTACCTCAAACAAACCTCCTATCCAATCCTATTCAAGTGTCCTTAAACCAAAATCTAATCCTACATATAATTGGCTTGCGAATTTTCCCATTACTGAAGAAAACCAATCTAACAAAAAACTACAAATCAATTTTTCTCTTCAATTTTTCATTTTTTTTAAAAAATTTCTTTATGATTTTTATCTTGGTAAAGAAATTAAACCTGCAACTCCCATTTAACTTGCTCTTAAAGTTTCATTCTACTACATTATCCATATTATGGCAGGACAACGACCTGAATTCTTAACTGATCTTATTCACAAAAGCAATCCTAATATTGACAAAATGTTACAATTCCTTTCGATCTTCTTGAATCTATTCTAAAAAACCTTATTCTTAAATTTACTACTATTCTCTTCACTAAACTTAACTATTTAGAAATTTTTGTATCTCCAGTCAATATTTCTCCATATAATGCTCATAATCGTCTTCACCTTTGCCTTAATATTACATGTCTTTACCTTTTTTTATCTAATAATTATCAATCTATTGATTATCAAAAATTTGCTGAAGACTTACAACTCAGACCCAAAAGATTCAAAATTGAATCTTTTACCTAAACTACTAACTTCTCACAAAATATCTTACTATTCAACCTGATGCCAGATTTAATAGCAAACTATTTTTTAATATCCCTAAAACACTTTTTCTTAAAAAATTATGTATCTCTTCACTTAAAAATTCTCTTGACCATTTTAATTTCTGGTTTGAAACTACTATCCTCCCTATAGTTGACAATTCTCATCTAATATTGACAAAGAAAAAGTCAAAACCTTTCTCTGAATTCAATTCTGTCAACACTTCATTCTTCAACTTTCAAAACACCTTCCTGAAATATATATATTTCAAAAACCCAACTTATTCTATGAACAACATAAAGAAGCATCCTGAGTTGCTAACTTTTATTGTCTTACTTGTGATAATAAACTATGTCAATATCTTGATGACAAAAAGTTTTATGATAGTATCAAACTTTTTAATGATATTCTAAACAAATCTTGTCAATTATTCTCTCCCAAAGATGATAAAACATGGATTCATCCAACTCTTAATACCACACTCTTTCATAAAAACAAGAAACATGCTGCTTCACTTGACTAACCTATTCCAACCAAAGCCTTGGACAAGTTAGCTGACTAAGCTAAAAACTTTGTTTGTAAACAAAACAAAATTAAAACAAATCCAAAATGTCGCAACTACTATTTCTACTGTTATCTTTCTCTTTATTATCAAACAATTGCAGAAAACCACAACATACAGTCTCTCTCAAAAGAGAAGGCTATTAATTTATTAACAAAAAATATTATTGATACTAAATTTCTTGCTCAGATTATTACTTATTTTGATATTATATAAAAAACCAAAAACCTACCTATCTACAAATTGTCAAATACTTTAATGATACTGCTTATCCAGCAGCTGAAAAGTTTTTAGCAAAAAAATTTCATCTTGACTTCCAACCAGTCTCAATCCTTGACTTACTCTTTTTACAATCTCTTTTTTAAGTTCTTTGTCTTCTACAACTAATATGAAACCAGCTACCACTTTATTAAAAGATACAACCACAGTAATTAATAAGGAAAATGAAATAAGTAAACAGGTGAACAAGCCTATTTATGTAGAAAGCCAGGATAATGATGGTCAGACCCAATGTACAGGGCAGACTATGGTACCTTACACAGCTGTGAGAGCTGAGCATACAGTGATCGACCCTGTAGAAGATAATTTTGAAAGATTATTAACAATATCTTTAATCTCCTATAATCTTCATATATGCTTTAACAAATTTCTTTACTATTACAATTTATCACTTTTTTCTAATGGTCAAACTATTCAAACTCTTATTCAACATATTAACAAACATAATAATAACAAATCTGTATCTAGTATTACATTTTCTGTTAATTTATCTTATAATGAAACCCATATATACCTTCCTAATAATACTCTTTTACCCGATCACATTATTATTGTTCCATACCTCCTTCCTTTATTTTACAATCTACCTCTTAGATCTAACTCCTTTAATTCAAC